>JASSUY010033217.1:0-101542 GCA_032466535.1 Forpus xanthops
CCCCCCCCCCCCCCCCCCCCCCCCCCCCGTTTCTTACTCCCTTCCTCCTTTTTCTTATGTGTTGACATGAACCACAGAGAGATCACTCCTCTGATAAGCTCCCTCCATCCACCTTCTGCCTCAGCAAGACAAATATCACAGACAACCCTATGGAGCCCCTTCTTGACACCTCCTTGGCTGTGCAGGGTCCTCAAGCTCTGCAGCCACCACACAACAGCCTCCTGCTATATCACTGGCCTCCTCCAATTCTCAGCCATCCCCTCTGAGCCAAAAAGGCATAGGAGAGATAACCTCCTGTATGTCCTGTCTCCCCCCAGCCATCCCACCTCGATGACAGAGACTGTCCAGATGCCTCTGGAATCTGGCTGGACCCGGCTGCCATCTTCATCTGTGAGGAGGACGAAGGCTGCATTCCCCATCTCCCAACCCAAGGGCCTGTTGCCACCTCCTAGTGCCTGCTGAAAGCCCTCCTCAAAGCCAGCTCTCAAGTGCGGCGTCTGGTGGAGCCAGGACCACTCAAGCCCTGCATTCACCACTCCTGGACGAAGGGCTGGCTACAGCCACTCAGGCTGAGGGCACGGGGGGTGTTGCTGAGGGTCCTGTCCCCTCTGTAGAGAGGGGTGGAATGAGTTTTGTTTGCTCACAAGATGTTTTCCTAGCCAAAAATGTCTTGTGAGCAAGCAATGCAGCCCAACATCTCATCACCCAACCTCATGCAAATAGCAGTTAACAGGACCTTTGGATGCTTTTTTCCACCATGGGTTCTTAAGTTATATTCAAAGAGCCAAGCAGAAAAGACACATTATGTGACAGCATGTAACTGAGGTCTCCTGATGGATCTCACATGCCCATGATAGATGCCCACATTCTCAGAACAGTTTCTGAGCAGCAAAGTGCTCAGACATAGGATGCACAGGGCATAGAATGTCACACACAGAAGAAATACCAGGTCCTAAGCTGCTCTAAATGTCTTCATCTGAAGTTTGATAGGTGCCGCGTTCTGCCTGGGATCTCTATCTTCAGTCCTTCCCCTGCAATAGGCAACGGAGTCATAGTCAACCCTTCTCACAAAAAGCCCAGAGAAGGTGTTTCATCTCCCCGTGCCTATTCTTGGGCTCATTCCAGTGATGATTTCTCAATGACACAAAGTCAAACGGTTTCAACAGAAAAGACTGGGAATACCTCACAGGAGGACTCTTGCCTCCCTGGGGCTAGGAAAGTATAGAGAACCTGACCCAAATGAGGCAAGCACGGGGATTTGCAAACAGGTCCCTCTGCTCATGGCGACAGCCCTAAGCCCTGGGCTGGGGTTATAGCCAGAGGCAAGCACTCGAGATTCCTCTAACATCTTTGGGAACATCTAAGGGTTCGGCACTTCTGACAATCTCTTAAGGCTTCTTCAGATGCCTGGAGATAGATTTCACAGCTTGCTTCCTCTTAATAGCCGAGTTTCAAAGTCTTTGGCCAGAAAAATAGGCTATGCAACTTCAGAGTGCCTTCTCTATGATAATTAAGATTAATAACTCACCACTTCACCTATGATGCACCCCTATGATTGCATAGTAATCATGAGATGAGTATCTGCCATGCTTCACCACAGGGAAAGAGATGGATAAGGATATCACAAAGGAGTATGGAGTGGAGAGTTGAACACTTTATAGCCTGCAAGGAGCAGGGATGCCTCTCCCTACTGGATTCCCCTTTGGAGGCTGAGGCTTACTGGGACGATTTTGCAATGCAAATATTGCAGGAAGCAATGAGGCCTAGTATATCCTTTGGAAACTTAAGAAATTAAAGTTTTTGGTTGATTTTTGCTTTTCCATTCCATGTTTTTGGATACCATTTTTGCAGGCTAGTTACAATGAGCATAACCAAGGCAAGAGTCAATGCCATTATAACAGTGGCAGCAGAGCAGCACAGAGCAGGGATGCGCCTGTTTTCTCATCTGAATGTGGATACTTCAGCTCAGCAATTTTCATGTGACTACTCTGTAGAGTAAATGCCTTTCAGGGAAGAGGCAGAGATGCTCTTTGGGATTGGCAAGGGGAAGGAGAGGATGGAATATAATATTATTTTGAACAGCCTCTTTCCCAGCCACTTGAGTTGAGAGGATGACCTTTAAAGGGAGGCATTAATCCAGGTGCATGACCATGCAGGGTTACACACTGCAATGCATCTCCTCCATGGAGGAACTTACTCAGCTGTTGCTGGCCAGAATTTCAGACAGAGGGTGCATTACATCTGAATTTGATGTCCTCAGATCAACTGCAAAGTCAAGTTCAAGGTCTTGTCCCCATTGTTTTAAATGATCTGGACTTTGCCTCTCAGAGAAACCACTTCCCCTCCTGTACTCTGGGATTACTGAGGACACTGGAGTTTATACCAGGAGGAGTTTGTGAAGGAAGGAGTGCTGACAGCAGGCTTTGCTCAATGAGAAGCCCTTTGCAAGACAACCCACTTCTCACCTCCATTTACCAAAGCCTGGATGTGGTTACCTCCTGGTGGAGATCCACATTTTTTTCCAACAAGGATATTCCAGAGGGGAAAGCATGCACGTTCTGTCCTGCTACCCTGTCAGGTTCCAAACATGATGGACCTCCTTCCTATTACTTCTCCCCTTCTGCAGAGCATACACAGCACATCCCAAGCTTCCTGGAAGCGTTGGGTTTGTGGCATCTCTCTGAGACAGAGCCTATCTGCATGACCATGTCTGGGAAGTCTGTGTGTGTTCAGCAGACGTAATTTCCAGGCATAGAAAAGGGTGTACTCAGAAACCTCAGACCTCTAAGCCTACTCAAGACCTGCCACAATCAGACAGTTTGCCCAGCCAAAGAAGCCCTGAAGATGGAGCACACGGCTGAGAAACATCAGATTTGGAGGAAATTAAGGACATCCAGAAGACACTTCCGAATGTGCAGTTTTTCTTGCATGACACACAGGGTCACTCTCATCAACAAATATCCCATTTTAATATTGCATTAAACTTTCATGGTGTACTTTGAGTCCATGATACAGGCACAGTCAACAAACCTAAAAATCAATTAATCAGTCCCTAAGCGAATACCAATCACTGAGAGAAAGAAGGGCTCCCATTAATTTCTCCAGACTTCAGGTCAAGCCCTAAATGTATAAAGATCAAAAGACCTGGAGATTAGCATTGAACAAAGTCATCAGTAGTGGGATTTCCAAGAGTCACACTCAGCCTCTTGCAAGTAGATGGGAGGCAATTTTTGATTTTGTTGTTTCTTTTAAAGGAGATGATGAAAGAAATTGTTTGCACTTTTCACCACAAGTGATAGTTTTCCTAGGGGCGTGCATGTGCCTTGCACACACACACATCCATACACACATCACTCCTAAGCTCCTGAGAAAATGAGTGACAGCCAAATTGCCTTGTAGCCTCTTTGCCAGGTTTGTGCCCAGAACAGGTGGCTTTTGCACCTAGCACATATTTCTCCTGGCTGAGTGTTAACACTGAAATCAAATCCTTTCCTTTGACCCAGGAATTTTGATGGCAAAGGGAAGGGTGACTTGTTTGAGGGGGGTGTGGCATTTCTTTCCACAGGAACGTTTGTCATTTCTCTGCTGAAAAGAAAGAGCAATAACCCACACCTCATGCCTGTTATTATCTTGTGAATTCAAAGTTATCTCGTTTTTAATGGGTCCTTAGCAATAATGCAGGCACCTCATCATTTATCAACTTACACTGTCATCTTCCTTGATGCAGAAAGCTCCCAAATGTCACTTCTAAAAGAGACTTCAGCAAAATGAGCCGTGAGGGGTCTTGTAGCCTTTGTTAAGCAAAAGGAAGACCTGAGGCACACTTTTTGTGCCTTTGCGCATGAAAGAGTGAAAATATCAGGTGCCCTATGTACTTCTCTTTCCAACCGATCTCCAACGCCAAGCAGAGTATTGGAGAATGCAAATTGACCTCCGAAGGCCACATCTCCCTCTTCAGCAAGAGCAAAAGGGATAGGACACAGCAGTGTGGGCAGAAGAGCCCTACTCCCACCTCTTTCCCATATCCTACAACCACAATGGAGCCAGCACAGTGCAGAGATGCCCCTTGTACAGGGCAGAACTGACCCAAATTACTTCCTCTTCCTCCCAAAGCAAAGCAGAAGTGAAGGGATGAATCACAGCTTTGACCTACAATTTGAAGCCTGCTTTTTTCCCAGGGCTTTAAGGAAATCTCATGTTAAATCCGTAACTGAGTCCTACGGGAGACAGGCAAAACATCCTCTGACACAGCTGACCTCCTTTCTCTCCCTCTCTCTCAAT
This sequence comes from Forpus xanthops, assembly GCA_032466535.1. Lineage (NCBI taxonomy): Eukaryota > Metazoa > Chordata > Aves > Psittaciformes > Psittacidae > Forpus > Forpus xanthops. The sequence goes on from JASSUY010033217.1 coordinate 4,282, forward strand.
CTGAGGAGATGTTTTTCAAGGAAAGAAGCCAAAAATGCAGCTTAGGAAAATGAGCAGAGCTTGGCTGGGTTGGAAAGGTTGAGCTGACTTTGGCCAGGCAGGTGCTGCCTCCTAACCTGCTCCTATGCAAATCCCACCACCAACAATCTCACTTGCCTCCTGGTAGCCAGGTTTGTGCAAATACAGTCTTGCCACAAATCCATTTGCAATGGCCTTAAATGACAATAGCTGATTTTGATGCTCACAACAGTAAATCTTCCATTTTCCCCTCAGAGGATTTGGCAATGTGATGTTGATTTTCTTCTCCAAACCTTGCCTGGCAAAGGTTTCCCTATCTTATAGGGAAGCACATCTCATGCAAGCACAACACTCTGTAATTACTGGGCCCAGAGTCTTTCATTCAAATGCCTTCAAGGACTTTGAAGCATGAAGGATTTTGACTCTGCAGCCCCTGAGGCAAAAGCCCAAGGATTACTTTGCTCAATTTACGTATGAGTAAACTGAGGCACAGCAGAGAGGAACCTCTAATTTTCACGAGTCGATTCATTCAGGGTTCCTCCTTTTCCACACTCCCAACTCAAAAATGCCCTCAAGGCTTCAGTATCCAGGGCTGCTGAGCAGCCAAATACTTGGCAGGATGTTTTTGCAGCGCTCCAGAAAGTCAACTCCATCATCTCCCAAACCACCCACTCAGAAAGAAATCAGGGCATCCAAAACTGGTGGTTTGTTACACTCAGCTGATAACAGGGTATGTTATTAATAAGCCCCAAATCTCAACCTTTCTACACTTTCATTGTAGAGATATCTAGAAGGGAAAATAGGAAAACAGGTAATATCTTCCCCCTCTTCTGCCCGAGAGCTCAGTGTGTGGGCAAAGGGTGGGAGGAAGGGAGGTATTTTCCAAACAGCTTCACATGAGGCTCAGTGCCTGTGCTTGTCAGGAGACACCTCCGTTAAAAGAAGCACATAGAGCCATGAGCACCAGAAGAGAACAAGCATGCCCTGGTTTTCAGCACATCTGAGCCCATTGCTCACTTTCAGTTACACCAAGGCTGAGGTATGAACTCATCATCACTTGTTTGCCCCCAAGGATTCTGCACAAGGGATGGACCCTCTGTTGAGTGGTTTCTCCAGTGTCCACTAGTGTGTAGACACCGCTGACAGCTGTATCATTTATTCTAGGTTCCAAGCAACTGTCCCCAGTGGAGATCCTCAGGTCCAGAAGTGAATGCTTGCTACAACACCCACTACTTTATTGGGAATCACCGATGCTCTCCTCTATCTCACTATTCCTCTATACCTCTATCTCCTCCACTTATCCCACTAAAATGAAAGTTTTAGGGAACTTTCACCCTTTGGTCAACTTTGATTGAAACCAATATTTCCATTCAAAAGGTAGAGGGGAAGGGGATGGACAGGAAAGGCAAAGCTACTTTAACCTTCTTTTCCTAGCAACTGTTTGAAGAAAAAGGAATAACTGTGTATTATCCACATGCAGGCAGAGAAGTTACAGGAAAGAAACCATCAAAGAGGGAAAGGAGATTCAGATATTCAAGGAAGAGATTTCCAAGCTGACTTATAATTTTTCCTCCACGATGTTATTGCAATAGACACTGTGCAAACACACAGTGAGAGACAATTTCCTGCACTAGATATGTTAAAATCTAAGCTGAAGAGACAGAAAGAGTGTGGGAGGGAAAACAGGAGAATGAAGGAGAATTGAACTGACTCACGCAGGGTTACTTATCTGGTCAAGAACAGAGGCAGAGAGAAAGAATCCAAGGCTCCAGAGTGCCAGTCCAACACACTGTCCTTCAGACAAGGTTGTTCCTACCTACCTCTTTGACCTGTTCATAACACCAAGGAGCAAGGGCCACCTTCTATCAAAAAGAGAAGCTAAGCAGCAGCCAAAGAGCAGCACATGGAGAAATACCAAGGGGAGAACATCTGAGGATGCCAAATTCTTGTTGCCAGCAAAAAAATTATGGTGTCACATGCAGGCTGGAGTAAATCAGCCTGCCAGGGCTCTGCTCATTAAGCATCAGCAGGATCTGCTCCATGCTATCAATCACTAGTGGTAGAATGGGGGAGGGGGGGGCATGAGCACAGTCGAGGCCATACCCCAATTAGGAGAGCACCAGAATGTGGTCCCAAGCCAGTGATATGGATGTGCTGAGCAGGGAGAGAGAAGGGTGATTAAAAAAAGGAGAAAATAGCATCAAAATAGTGATGTAAATTAACTACCTTGAGTAAAGGAAAGAGTCCTCTTAAAGGTGAATGAAACCTTCTTATCCCTATGAACCCCTGAAAGAGTTAACAAAATAGTAGGAAAAGGAGAACAGAGATTCTAATTTATGGAGAGGTTCAAAGGGCTTTTGATAAAGCCCTTCAGTAGAGCCTCTGAAGGAAATTTTATAATCATGGGGTTGGGAGATAAAGTGCTGTCATAGATTAAAAACTTGTTGAGACAGAAAACAGAGAAGGAAATAAATGGCAAATGACCAGCATGGAAATAATTTAGGAGAGGTGTCCCCAGGATGAATTTGGAAAGTGGTTAACTGTAGTATGACTTTATGACTAATAGCAATTAGACTGGTAGAATAATAAACAGAAGCATACTAACAATGTTGAGCCTGTACCCATTGCCTGCATGTGCTACATAGAAGAATCTGATCTAGAACACATCTGTCTTCTTTTGATTACTTCAGGGATAAAATAACAACAACCAAAGTGTTTATTCTCATTCACTGCCCATAAAAGAAAGAACAGAAATGTTTTAATGTCACCTCCTTCCATGGGCAGCCATTCCCAGACCACACTAAGAATGAATACCTGGCGCTGGGAAAGTGAAGGAGCAGGATTCTTATTTGGCTTTCAACTGCAACAAAGTTTTCAGTGATTCCCACCCACTCACTTCTCCCTCCCTTCGCCAACTGCCTTTCCTGAGCTCGTACAGCTGGGATCACTGGCTGAGAAACACCCAGGGCAGAAAGCAAGCATTGTGCTTCAGTAGCAGCTACAAACCAGTTAAGCCAAGCCTAGGTGAGAATCCTTGCAAATACCAAGGAAATCCAAGAGTGTTATACAGAAAGGTGGGATAACAGCAAATAAAACTGAGTAGCAGATAGGTATAAGCTTGAACTAGACTTTCCTCAGTCAGTCCTCTGAGCTTGAGAGTGATGAGAGAGGAGCGGTCCTGCCACCAGTGCCACTTGAGACCTGCTTCTGCTGCCCCTGGGAAGCCCCAACAAGCTCCTGCCTGCTCAGATGACCAGGAGCACCCCATGGCTTGGGCAAGGAGCCCTCCAGAGCTGAAAGGTGCTCTGCAAGGAGTGAGGATGGGGATCTCCTTGACAGCAAAGCTATTCTCTTGCATGCTGTAGGTGTCATGTGTGGCACAGGGTACATGGACAAACACCAGGACTGCTGTGGCATCTTTTCTCAGATCAGATCTAGAAAAGATGACAGTGAAAAGCCCTTTTCCTTTTCCCACTTCCCAAACACAGGAAAACATCAAATTCCTGGTATTCTTCCTGCATGCTGGCTGCCCCCCACTTCAGCAGCTCTGCTCCAAGACAGAGACTTGGAAAAGGACTTTCACACCATACCCAGCCCCTTGTTATCTACAGAAAAAAAAAAAAGAGCAGTGTGGAGATGAACCAGATTGCACTGTGTGTTTCAACCAGCCTTTAATCAAGGCACGTGATCTCAAAATCACTTGGAAACAAATGAAAATTGATATATGTTAGGCATGCTGAATGCAGGGAAGGGAAAGGCTGGATGCGGCTGCTGCATGGGCATGAAAGGCAGCATGGATGGATGTTCATGGTGGGTCCATGCTCTCCCTGTGCCCCTGGGGAAGAGCAAGGCAGCTGCTCTAAACAAGAAGTTGCTTGGCATTTTGAAAGGTCTGGGCTCTGAATAAAGAAGTGGTTGCAGGAGTATTGATTGCACAAGATGGTTGGTTGCCTGCCTCATCTTTGTGAGACTTTCTGTTTCTTCTTTTGCCCACAACGCCAGCCCTTTTATGACAGAATGATTTTAGTGAGCCTAAACACAATGTGCCTTACAGCTGTAATTCTGGGACTCCTCGAGCATGAATCATATGATGCACAGAGCTGATAGTGGGGGCAGAGGCATTTGCTTCATTTCCAGACAGAGGGATGGAGTCAGACTCCATCTGGTTGAACCAGTGCTACCACCGCTCCCGCATCTTTCTCCAAACACCACGTCAAAGCAGGGCCAGGTACCAGAATGAGCTCTGTTTACTAAAAACCACCCTCCAGAGCTGCAGTGTGTCTGAGGAATCAAAGCAAGGTGCTGTCGTCAAGAGCTCAAGGCATTCCAGTCTCTGGTCTCTTGCAAAACCTCATGACCTTGTGTAGGCAAGGCCAGAAAATTCACTTGTTTGACTTCATTCTCAGACTTTCATTGAGTTTGACTCAGGGAAAAAAACCCAAACCAAACCATAAAGTAACAGAAATAAAAATAATACCAAAAGGAACAGAGTTTGCAGGGAGAGAAATCTCTCTGCCCTTCCATCTTGCCTGGAGCTATGGCTACTGGAGTCCCGGTGTCAGAGGCACTGAGAGCTGTCACTACATGCCATGGCAAGGCTCACAGGCAGGATCATGCCTATCCCAGGAAGATCGATAGCAGGGGTTCTTCAGGGCACCGAGGGGAAGCAGGGATAGGCACATGTGTGTGTGTGTGATTGCAGCTCAGTGCTACATGGACCCTCACTTTGGCTGCAGCCAAAGGATCAAGGTGGCAGCAGGTTTAGTAGCAGCCATTGGGTTTTATTATCAATTACTTTTAACCTATTTTTTACTGCTCTCTAAGCCCATCAGATCTGAATCTATTTACCCAGACCTTCCAGAGGAAAAGCAGTAAGGAAAACCATGGGACAGGGATTTGAAAGGCAGAGAAGGATCTAAAAGCATGCACAGGTGCCTTCCTCCAAGCAGCATTGTGCATTTCTCCGAGGCCCAACGCACACTGGCATCGTTCCACTGACTCCAGACAAACCATACTACCTTGGACTGGATTAATTTCCCTTGAGCAAATGCTCACAACACTTCTTTTTCCACTCACTTTGGTGGAAAGCAGCACTATTTCCACTGTCCTCCTGTTATACAACACACCTCTGACACATAGCTCCCGTTTTATTTCTGTAGCCTCACTCAAAAGGTCATTGGTGCAAAAAATACACCTTTTTTACTATTTGTAGGTCATAGGATTTCACAGGTATGAGTGTCCTTTTATAGCATAGGAGCAAACAGCTAAGAACATATTTTGATTACCCTTTAAAACTCACAATAAAGGTGTTAAAAGGAAAGAGTGTTTTTACATGCCATGTCAAGCTGTAATCTACTCCATATCTCACACGCACGCTCTTCCAGCAGAGTGCAGTTGTTTCAAGTCTGTCTCCACTGTTTGGGTTTTTTTTTCTTTTCCTAAGTAGAGCTTGTATAACCAGCAAAGGAAAAGCAGAAAAGCATATCTGCAAAGGGCTTTGGAAAGCAGCAGTCCAATGTTGTTGCTGCTCTCCTGCCCCAAGGAGTTATGCATGATGCTGCTATTGCCTTCCCATGACAGGTGATAAGAGAGTTTGGGCTCATGTTACCAGCAGAAACACTGGGCTGGTGACAGCGAACCTTTAGGGTCCTGTGAGCCAGGAGCAGCTGCATGCCTGATCCACAGTCCACGGCTCTAACACTCAGCTTTCCCCTGACTGGCTGTGTGCAGCTCCATATATCCCTGCTTCAGAGTGGGAGATGGGGACATGGGTCAAGCTGTGGGGTCTCTTGGTGTGAGGGTCCTGTAAATGCTCAGCCTCATCTCCAGCTCCTTCTCCAACACTGGAGGGGAATTAGATTGCTTACAACTGGAATCAGAGGAGGCAGAGAGCTAAGCAAAGCTGTTAAAAACACTTTGGAGATAAGCCTGGGGTTTGTCTCCCTTTGACTGAGAGCTCTAGGAAGAGTAAGAAAGAGAGTACTTCTTCTCCTTAGCTATCTGTTGTGAAATCAGGGGGAGGAAGATGCTTAAATGCCATATATAAAACCATCCCTTAATCCCCCTCTCACTAGAGACAAAGTCGTCAGGAGTGCCTGTCTCCTAACCCCTCATGTGACACCTCCAAGACATAATTATCATTAGCCAAGATTCCCAGATGATCATCCCCATCCCCACATCCCCTGCATCATCACCTCTGTGCCCTACACCCTGCTCAAAGGCCACCCGCAGCCTCGATGTTTCTGCTCTCCTCTAGCTCAGCTTAAAAGGCATAAAGCAAACAGGGTTCCACTCCTGATCAGTTGAAAAACAAACAAACGGGGGCTCTCCTAACACAGGAGAGCCCAGACAATAATTATCACCTCCCCCTTGACTTTGGCTAGCAGGGCCACAGAGCCGGCTGCTCTTTCTGCTTCTGTGTGGTCTGCCGTATAGACCGGCGAACATAAAGGACTAAGCCACTGAAACTTAATGAGTTACTGCTCGTTAGCTGAACTACATTAACTGCCTGCCTGCACGCTCCCTATGAATAGTTGGGGCAAACTCCTTTTATTTGGATCAGGAATAGGCTAGGGCAGCGTTTTCCCAAGTTTAAAGTTGGTTTTGCTAAGAGGTTCACAAAGGTAACTGGAAAACAAACCACTTGTCACCGGGGTTAAACAATTAACTCAGGGATGGGAATAAAGGAAAGCATTAAAGAAGAAGAGAGAGAAATCACTGGGCCTAGAGCATGCCAGAAGCACACACTCTGCTGGGTAATACAGCCCCACTGATAAGTGGTAACTCATGGTGTTTAATTGCATGCAACTACCTGTCTGGGCTTTTATTCCCAGGGTGTGAGGAGTGCCTTGAGTCAGTGCTGATGGGATTGCAGCAGCCATCTCTCTACACCCAGCATAAGGCATCGAGAAATAAAGAAGTAAGCAATTCATGTGGCCACTTCAGAGTAAAGTTTCTACATTTTTAGAACCACCCTAGATGGAGGGGTTGCCTATTCTGGACAAAAACTGTGCTCTGGCTACTTCGAGTCTGCAAACTGCAATGCTTTCAAAGGAATTTGGAAGCACGACAAAGATTTTCAGAGAAAGAAGAAAGGCAGAAGTTAGGTGGGGTGAAAAGGGAAGGAGGGGGCTCTGCTCTGGGTGACTTCCCATTTGGGATGGGTAAGAGCAGCCCCACAGACAGTTAGTGCCAAGAAGCTGGCAGGCTGTGGCTTGTTGGCGTGGCCCTGCCCTGTGTCAGCAGAGCTGTAGCTGGATAATTACACTTCTCTCTCTTTTTCTGGACATTTGCACAGAGCTAAAGCTCGAGGCAGAAACCTAAAGCAAATTGCATGGTGGCATCCGGGTGCTAATAAGGTGCCTCTGTGTTTGGGAGCGTGAGAAATAAGTTGGCTGGGCTTTAAAAAGCAGGAGGATGAACGGATGACAACCGTCACTGCTCATCCCAAGGGTATGGATGTTCCTGCTAAAGAAGGGTTTCAACCTGAGTTAACCTGTCAAGGCATTCCCTACCTATCTCCTGTAGGAGAACTCACGGCTGGGGCCTTTCGACAAGGCGGGCTTAGATATAAGAGCAAGGCTTTGGCATGGGAACACCTGCTACAGCAGCACTGCTTGAGCCAGGCTCCTGCCCAGGGGGGATTTATTTTTACAAACAGGTTTTCTTTCCATCATCAAGCTTTTGGAGAAGTGGATTATTTAGGAAGATGCAAAATCTTTGGATTGCTGACTTGGATTTTTCCATAGCCTGACTTGGTTGGGATCTCTCACCTTCTGCAAAAGGAGGGCACAAATTTCATATGAAATCCAAATGTATTTTATGATTAATTTCTGTTGCTGGCTCTTTCCTTTTTAGTAACTTCTGAATTCAACAAAGCAGTGCCCTTTCTTTGCAGAGGATGTTTGGTACAATCTGTCTAGATACTCAAATGCCAATACAGAGGTATTCCGAGAAAAGGAGACCTTCTCTTCTGTCATTACAGGCAATATATTTGCTATCACATTATTAACAGATAACCCCCCTTGGTGATCAGCAGAAGTGAACATCAATTTTTATTGGTATTTTTGTACATCTTTCTCTCTGCCATCTATCTAATGAACTCACCCCAACCAGCATCTCCAACTGGGGCCCCACCATCATTTATACTGCTGGGCTAATAATTCAATTTTCATTGGAGCAGGAGTGGGGAGATGGAAGGAAAGAGATTATTTTACTAAATTGCTTTACTTTGGATAATGTTCATCCTCTGTCCAGTTTTGATTTATATCTGCCATTGACAGCTTCAGTTTCTTAGAAATTAATTCCCTGATTTTAAAGAAAGAAAAATACCTTGACTGGATGCAAAGGGAGCCCAGGAACAGAAGGTACTTGAAGAGCCTCAACCAAAAGGGTCAATAAAGCATCCCTCAGGGATGCGGGATGGGAGCGGTGGCAGCTCCTCTGCAGGCAGAGCCCCCGGTGGAGAAGCTGATTTGTCTCCCTCCATCCGTCCCTGCCCTGTGGCACTGCCCCAAGGCACAGGGAGCGCCGGCTCAGCAGCTCCTCTAGGGTTGCTGGGGGGGACACGCCACCCCGAAGCTCTGCTGTCCACCTCCTCAGGCACCCAAAGCATTCACTGTCTTGGCCTGCTGCAGACTCTGAGGGAAAAGGAGAAGAGAGAAAAAAACCCCAACCAAGGTGCCATTAAAGTTAATTGGTTTTATTGCTGGTTTAACAGTGTCTTGTAAATCTTTTTATGATCCAGCCCAGGAACACCAGTGAGGCCTAAACTGGAGGAGTCGAAGCAGGATGAGCAAGGGAGTAGGGACAGGGCACGGGCAAGCTCTTGCTCTGGTCCCATCCTCCGTCCACACCTCGATCCACATTGGGCTGGAGAGCCGCGAAATCTGGGGCCGTGATGCTCGTGAGAGACTCGGCGGCACAGAAGGGACTGGGATAAGCCCTAAGATATTTCACACCCAGGCAAGCCCTGAACCTCCCTTTCTGCCCCGGCAGAAGGCTCAGCTGGGCCCATCATCAGGCGCGGTAGGGACTCGCGCATGTCCTGCCACTCGGGGGGATGTCGCCTGCCACGGAGAAGGCGGAGGAGCGGGGACACTTCGCAAAGATCCCCGCCGAGCACGGGAAAACGTCTTTGATCTTGCAAGGAGAAAGCTAATCCCATGTTGTGATACAAGTACCAGATGCTTCTTGGAAGAATTATGCTGGGGCACAGGGTTAATGCTCCAGCTTTTCTTTAAAGTGTCCTGTGGATTATACCCCGATTAAAAGGATTGTTCTCCAAACGGCTACAGTGTCAGCCCGGCTGTTGGTGCTCGTATTGATACACGGGGAGAGAGAAAGGACACGGGGGGAACGGGGTGCTGAGATTTATTTCGTGCCTCAATAACCTTTTGCCCACCCCCCTACCCCCCCAGTCCTCTTTGCCCGACTCCCTTACGAGCTCCCCGGGGGTGGGTTGGTCACTGTCGAAGCTGCTCACCCAGGAAAGAGGGAGAGAAGCCGGGGAAAAGGGTGCTGAGAGGCTGGGTTTGATGTTTTTATCAAACCATCGCATCAGATATTTATCCATCCCTTCATTAATTCTCCTACGAATGAACTCGTGAAACCGGGGCGGGAGGAAGACACGCACAGAGCGGGTAAAGGGCTCAGCCCCCGCCTAACGGTGCACGTCGTTCCGCTCCCCAAATCAGCCCCGCTCAACGCAGGGGATACGGGACAATAGAAGGGAAAGAGAAAAGGAAACACTTTGCTTTTTTCGCTCCCGCCGGTAGGCGAAGCCGCAGGTCCCCCTCCTCCGCGGGAAGCCCCTCCGAGCCCGCGGAGGTGGCGTGTCCGTAGAACCTGTTGAGATACCCGCGAAGCGGCCGCATCTCCCTTTCTTCCCCCAAAGCCCTACTGTTCCTGTTGTCTCTGACGCTTTTAGGTCCCAGCCACGCATCCACCTGCCCATCATCACCCGTTCTGCTTCTGCGCATCTACCACGTATCTATCACTCCTCCACGTCCAGCCCGGGCCGCTTCCACAGCTGGGCTGGTGGAGGATGAAGAGAGCGCTCCCCGGGCTCGGTACGGGTCTCGGGCAGAAGATGACGTGGGGAAGCAGAATCTTCCCAAAAGCAGAGAAAAAGCAGCAGCTCTGAGGAGGCACCAGCACAGCATCCCCCTCCCTCCCCATGGTGAGGGTGTTCCTGTGGTCCCCTACTTCGCTTCTCCCCATATTCCTATCCGGTATAGGAGGGGATCGGCGGAAGAATCGCTGCCTCCTGATGAGGGAACATCGCACCTCTTATTTTCAAGGGGACGTAAACGAAATCGCTCCTTCCGAGGCAGTGAGAGGAGCGTTTCCCCCGCCCGGGGCCGCCTGGGCCCCGGGTCTTCCAGGGGGCTCTGCCCCCCGGCCCCAGTTGTTCCCACATAACCGGGGCTCCTTTCCTCGGGATTTCCCCCCTTTTCTACTACTGCCCTCCCTGACGAATAAAGGTTTGGTTTCCTTTGGCACCTTCACAAAGGGGTTGAGCCCTGCTCACCCTATACCCAGGGTGCGGGTCCGGTCCCCCGTACCTCCTACCCGCGGGCATGCAGCCCCGCAGCCAGGCGTTGGGGAGCCAAGAGCTCCTCTTTCTCGTTACAGGGCAGAGGGCTGTCCACAGAAGCCTCTCAAGTGCTTTCAACGGCCTGAAACCGCCCCTCTCCCACCCCCCCCCCCCCCCGCCATCTGCTCCTCTCGCGCGGAGCGCAGCGTAACCCCCGCGTTGGGCTGCCCCGGCTCTGCCTCCTCTCCGCAGGCAGCCCGGCGCTGGGACGGCGAGACCCGGGAAGGGTTCACGGGCAAGTTCCTTCTCCGCTCTCTGGGGAAGAGTAGAGGTAGCCCCGGCAGCTGGCCGCCCCCCGATTCCCGGCCTAGCAAGTCCCAGCTGCCTGTTCGCTGCCTAACCTCGGTCCATCTCCATCAGCCACTCCGCATTCTCTAAGCGCCCAGGGCGAGCACGCACCCCCTCATCTCCATCACTCTGCATAACAATGTGCTGTCTACATCAAGCGCTGTAGCGAGCTGCCTGTGCAGCCACAGGGAGCACCCGAACGGCAGGTCACCCCGGTTGTGCCATGCTCTGCTTGCACTGACTACTGCCTGAGTCCTCAGCCTCCTCCGTTCCCTCTCCTCATCCTCCTTAAGGCTTTCACAGGTTTTGCTCTCTACCTGTCTTTTGAAGGATTTATATCCGAGTAAAGAACGCCATAAAGGGAAAGGGGACACACAACAGAACCGCCGAAAAGAGGGAAAACATCCAGGCCCGATAAAAGGGGGAAACCCCTAAACCATCCTAGCAGAGATCTACAAAGCAAGCTATTTCTCCACAAGCTGAGCACAGAAGGGTTGGTTTTTGTTCCACATTAAGTGTTAGGAAGGCAAAACCAGGGTCCATAACTGGGAAATTATAAAAGGAAGTAAATCCATCAAAGCAAATGCAATTGGGAATACAATTAGGCAGAAGGGCTGGAAGGACACGAAAGGAGGGAGGACGGAGGGAACCCTGCCGCTGAGTGACAATACGCAGGCAGAGCAGGGGAAAAATACCCCAGCAAATGAGATTTTGTAGGAGGCTCTGAACAAGGAATGAAATCGATGTTAAACCCAGGGCGGAAGGCGGCGAGAGCGGGCTGCCGAGGCTCCCGAGCCGCAGGGCTGGGGCTGGGGGGTGCTGATGCAAGCGGCTTAGGTTTGAAGACAAAACCAGCCTTTTTTGGTGCGAAGGGACAGGGGGACAGCGCTGGGGGAACAGGGAAGGGGAGGAAAGAGCCCCCACCGCAGCCGGGGACACGGGGTAGGGAGGGCAAAGAGAGAAAAGTGCCACCCTGGCTGCTCCAAATCCAGCTCTTCCAACCCCCTCTTGGCCAAGGCTCCCCCACCTCCTTTCCTAGAAATTAAGGGAAGGGCTTTGCCTTATCCCTCCTCCCCGCTGCTGAGCGGAGGGCACCTGGCACAGGAGCGGGAATTTCGGCTCTCTGGGAAGCGGCTCGGAATTAAAACTATCCAAACTCTCCAGGCTACGCTTATCCAGACTTTTTTCCTTTTTTTTTTTTTTTTTTTTTTTTTAGGGTGTGAGGGAGGGATAGGAAGATCGGTGCTAAGAAAAGTAAGAAGGTTTTGTGTGCTTTGATTAAAAACCGGCCCCGTTTTCTTTTGTTTCTAGTGTAATCTATATCTCAGCTCTGGAAACCACTGCTATACATACGTGCGCTTGCTTAAGCAGCCTCTAATTAACACATCTACACGCGCAGAGCCTGACATGACATTTATTGTTCGGATCTTTCTTAAAAACAATAGCTCTCCCGTCAGAATTTCCTATTCCCTGCGCTTCAACTCATCACTGTTTCCACCGGGGGGGGAAAACCGCGTCAGGATAATCAGCGCTTTTCAGCAGCAGCGATTTTGTTTCGATCGGGGGGGTTAAAAAGAAAAAGGAAAAAGAGGGAAGGTAGCAGAAACACGCAATTACCTTACAAGAGGGTTCGCACAACTGAACTTAATGAGTAAAAGAGAAGATCTGTAGTTTAAGGCTTTGCCCCCTCACTGAACCAGATTAACAGTATTTGTTGCTTTTCTAACTGCACAAAACTGCTGTAATGAAAAATAATCTTGACATCATTTAACTTCCTTAAGGTATCTTTCCCCAGCAGACACTCTGAAAGCTATTAAAGAGATGAGACGAGGTTGTATTGAACTGTAGTAATGCTCGCTTTAATCAAAATTAGATGGAATCGCTTAATGCAATAATTAAGGAAAGCTCCCATTTTCTTTATACAAAACCCCGCTCATTAGTTCCTAGCATCAGCAAACTTCAGCGCTATCAACCCGCTTTGCTCCAGCGCCAGGAGCTGGGGAGAGACACCGAAAACGCTGCGGACACAAAGGCTTTAACCCCCCCTTTAGTAAGAGCACGCTGGGGACCGAGGGGTTTCTTCGCTTCCACTTTCCACAGGCTCCGGAGCCTCCGCCCGGTCCCAGTCCCCTGGGGAGGTGATACTCCGGTCTCAGCCCGCTCCCCCCATCGGAAGAAGCGAAAGTGATTTTAGCTCCTTGTAGGAAAAAAATCTGACATACCACCGCACACGGGACTCGGACAAGATAAGAGAGTAGCCTGGACCACAGCATCCCGGAGAGGCATGTCAGCAGCTCGTCCCTCTGGAAGGGACCAGGACCACAACCCCCTACCCCTTGGCTCAGATCACAGCAGTCTGGGCAAGTTTTGTTCAGACCCCTCATTCCTGTGAAGCTGTCAAGGAAGATCGGGGTAGACCTGGGCTGCGCCGTGCCTACTGCAACAGTGAACTTTGTATTAGATCGCTGCAGTAGGGATAAACCAGATGCGGGTCCCGCAGCCGTGAGGACCACCCCGTTCCCCCAGGAGGGACAGTGGAGCCCCTCATCTGGAGAAAAACTAGATGCCCACGCGTGACTGGCACCCGTAAAGTGGTTATGTGGGATTTAGGGAGTGGGGGTAAAGGTGTTAAGCCTTTTCTGGAAAGCTAGGTGTGTGTGTGGGAGCCCAAAGAAAACAGAAACGAGGGGAAGGTGGGGAAAAAAAAAAAGAGGAAAAGATGGGAAAAAAAAAAAGGAGAGAAAGTGGGAAAATAAGGGAGGAAAAGAAGGGGGAGAAAAAGGAGAAAAGTGGGAAAAATAAGGAGGAAATATATGGGAGGAAAAATAAGAGAGGAAAAATAAGGGAGGAAAAAACAAGGGGGAAAATAAGGGATAAAAAGGAAAAAAAGGGGAAAAAAGGGAAAAAGGGATAAAAAGGATAAAATGAAAAAAAAAGGGGGTAAAGATAAAAAAAAAAAAGAAACAAAAAAATAGAGAAATAAAAGGCAACCCCCGGTCCTGAGAAACCCCCAGCCCTCCCCCGGCTCTCTGTAATCCAGGAGAAGCCCAAGGAAAGAAAAGGTGTGGTCCAAAATATTAATAACAACCCTCTCCCCCCTCCATTAACTCTCAGCCAAGGCTGGGTTGGCTTCATAAAACCCGGGAGCAAAAGGTGGGCAGCGGGTGTGAAACACAGGGCGTGTGTGAAGCACAGAGCAGGGGCCAGGAGTGCTGCCTTCCCCCGCCCCCGTATTGAGTGCCTAATCCCAGCGCTCCCCCTCCCTTTCCCTCTTCAAGCTCCGTTTTGTCCAAGCAAAGTCACAAGGTACTCATGGCTGGCTGTAACCTAAGAACTGGGGATGGCTGGGAGATTATTTTTCCATGAAGTGCTGCCCAAAGATGCAAACGTGCCTTCCGATGAGTTTTGCACTTTGGGTTTTGACTGAGGCATGTTGTGGAGTCATCTCCTGCTCCATGTCCTACCCCTGAGATGGTGTTCACACACACACACATGCATGGCCACAGTGCTCATTGCAAGCCCCAAGGCATGTGTACCCCGACAGAGGACCCAAGGTATAAAATGAAATTGAAGCTTCTGCTCTGAAACTGATCTCCTTTCCCCTGGATCACACTTTTGATCTAATTTGTTTCTCTGTCCAAATGACTTGGCTCAGCCTTTCCCCTGAAAATTTGGTGTACAGTTGACATCAATCATGTCTTAGTCTAGGGAGGGATAAGGATAGAATATCAGAGAGGTGACCATGCATGCCACATGATTCAAATCATCTCAGCATTGATTAATTGGGTTCAATCTGAGTTTCAGAATCATAACAACTGTTGTTCCCCTTCACATAACATCAACAGGGCCTTTAAAGCAGAGTATCCGTTTACTTCAAGGCATGTGATGCATTAAGACCATCATCTTCGATTAAACCTTAAAAGCTGGATGAATTTTAGACAAACTCAATTAGCTCAAGATGGTTCTGCAGTGATTAGACACTCTTACCCCCTTTCCCTTCATCAGAGATTTTTTTACCCCCTCTACTCTTTAATAGGAAGGACAAAGTATTTCAACATAAGCAAGAAGCATTCATGCCTTGAGCCCATCCTGTCCCTGCTCTGACCGGTCGGGTAACCCACTGAAACAAAAGCAAATTCCCTCTAAAACTTGTATAGGAAATAGCTCATAAAAGCATGGTCTACTTTCCCCTGGAGTTAAAGGAAAACTCTTTGGATACCCAAGAGTTGGGGCATGAAGCTGTTATCAAGGAGGAGCAGACAGAAAACTCTGTTTCTGAGTTGGCCAGGATCTTGAATTCAGGAGAAAGGAAGAGCCAGGCAGGATTCCAGGCACTTAGAAACAAAGTTATCTCTGCCCATACACCCAAAAAGAAGCTACACTTGGATTAGATAGCTGCTTATCACTTAACTACAGCTAAACCAGGAGAGAAACACCATCTGGGCATGCAGGGGGTAAGCAGGGTTTGAGATGAAGACTACTTCTGCACTTCAGGTTTCCATATGTTAGGAAAGATGAGCCATATTTGTGTGTGTTTGATTCTTATCTAGCAGCTGGGATCACTCATCTGGGTTGTAACTGAAATAATAATGATTAAAGAAAAGCATGCCTGTCTTGTAATGTTGCAAATATGGGCCTCCACATCACATCTCTTCAGCCCCCATTGAGGAATGACCTATCGCAAATGCAGCCTTGAGCAATCAGAGGAATATCATCTGTAATTACTGTTTTGTAAGCTGAAACTCTATTAAGTACTTCCTTGTTGTGCCTATTATGACTGGTTCTACACTTACAACAAAAGCATCCTTCTTTTTTGTAATCTTTCCACTTTGCATGGGAAGATATCCTTGTGACTCAGGTCAGGAATTGCTTGCCTTTTTATTATCTATTTACTTCTTAAGGAAAGCTTGAAGACTCTGGTTGCAGAGGTTGAGATGAGCATTGTATGGATGCTCCTTATAGCAAGGACAGCCTATGAACTGTGCTTAAATCAATTCCCTGACTTAAAGAGCGAGTATTTTCAAGCTGAGAAAGTCCACAACCAGATTTTTAGACAAGTTTTAAGGCAAATTTAATTTAAAGCTTTATCTGCACAAACTGTCTTGCTACAAGTATGCCAGCAATGAAAAGAGATCTATGAATTTCACATAATATATATGGATGTCCCAGAATAAAACACATACAACACAGCAGAGCCTTGCTAGGCTGAGCGCTGGGGATCACATTGCCTTTGAGAGCACTGAACACTCACACCACTGACCCAAGTATGTCACCTTGAGATGTATTTTGCTTTCTTGGTTTCAAAACCAGGCTGATTTCTGGTTTTGACTGACCTTACCACTATAAACAGTGCAGTGGGGAATAAAACAAGCCCCAGATAAATGGCATATGAAGTACACTACTGGAAAAGCATAAATGATAATGGGAGAAGTCAGCAAACACTCTAAAGGGACAACCAAGTGATGTTCAGCTTTGGGATTGAGACTCTGGAGTAGGCAGTCATCACTGTGTTCACATAAATTAATCAAGCAAATTAATTAAGCAAGTCACAGTGCTGGCTACAGGATACGCAGTGATTTGGTCAAATAACAGAAGCTGTTATCCAGACACTTCTCAGGTCCACGTGTATTTTACCTGTCAGTCACTGAAGCAGAACCAGAGTTCTGCTGTCTCTGGCTTTCACATCTAAAAAAGCCATTTCCTCTTTCACAGGTCTAAGCCACTTGGACGAATGCACTTCACAGGTACCTAGTTTGAAAGCAGCGGAATAAACAGATGAGTACACAAAGATGGACAACTTTTGATTTTCAGGCCAGGTGGCTTCCAGCTCAGCCAGAGCAGAGGCAGACAGTCTCCACCGCTGAATTTGTATGAGACCTATAGGACCATCCCATGACTGCACCTCAAGGGTGAAACCCAGAAGAGGTCCCTCCATGACATCAGTCAGTGGCTACTACTGACATGAATAATGCTGGAATATGTAAAAGACTGTCAAAAAGGAACTACTGCTAAAAATGTACAGCCCCTCCCCCCCCCCCCCAGCATTTCATATATAGAGAGAGAGCCCAAAACAGCAGATAGTCTTTTCTTTCTTGCTAGATAGACCAAGAGCAGCATCCTCTTATGTCCTAAGGGAGTTGAGACAAGAAGCATCATAATTTGAGATGAACTTTGTACAGAAAAAACAATTGGGGATTCACATTTCAGCCTTCAGACTAGCAGGGAGTAAGGAGGCAGGGGCTATGAACAGCAAAAAGCTGCTCAGTTGATGATTCCCATTTCTAGGAGCCAAGGCGGGAGTCATAACATTAAAGACCAAATTGTCCATCCCCCACAAGAGAGAGGCCATGCAGGATTGTACCAGGTAACCCAGCACTGACCTGCCAACCTTAATGAGGGTGTTACAGGATCACAGAAAAGCAGTAGCCCTTTCTTATGGGATTAAATGCCTGGAGAATGGCTTACTCTCCCAGAGAAGAAGCAAGCATCTTCCTTAGCCCTTTGCACTCCCAAGGATGGGCGTCTCAGGTGCTGAGTGGGTAAATCTCAATACTGAGGCTTATTATGCTGAATAAACAAACCCTTCTTTTTTAGCCCCAAACTCTGCTTATAAAGATTTCCCAAGTGCTGACTCTACGTGAAGAGATTCTTCATCCCCCTGTAACACAAACCATCCATCTGTGTGAAGTGGATTCCTTGAGGGTTGTTTATTTTCTCTCACATCTTTTTCCTTCGTTCACATCAGCTGCCTGGTCCCTTTCCCAGAGCTCTTACATGAAGTCTCAAATGGGAAACTGGAGATGTATGCATCCCTGCGAGCAACACCGTTATCTCCTAATCTGTGCTGGAAAGGGAATACAACAGCACCTGTGCTTCTCCGGGCCAGTTCCTGGAGCTGACCCTCATGTTTCCCCCTGTAATGATACCCACTGTCCATTGTCTCTATAGGCTGTTATTCTCCCCCTGGCAGGAATGGAATAAGTACTCACAGTAGATTTCCCTCCAAAGAAGCTGAAGGCGAGGAAATGAGAGAAGGAATGCATCGAACCAGACCTGGATTTGAACTTTTAATTCTCCCTCTTGCTAAGCATAACTTTTCACTTTGAATTTGACTGATCCAGTAGCCATAAGCTAGAGAGAAAGAATGCATAATTTAAGGATGTACCCACCCATCTGGACTTTCTGGGAACTCCAAACTGGTGCTGCCCCAATTTTTTTCTGAGCCTCAATTCATTTAGTGTTCACCAAGTGAACTATTCCAGGAATGTGCAAGGATCAGTCCCCAGAAGAGCAGCTCAAGAAGAGGGAGGCTGTACAGCTACACAGCATGTCCCTCAGCTTTTTAAAGCTGATTTCTTTTCCCGGCCTTCCAGCCAACTTCTCCTACGTGACCCGAGAAATTCCCCCTAACAAAAATATAGATGTAACCTTATCTAAAGTGAGTGCAGCAAATGTACTATGGATAACGTGTAATTAATAACAGAAAAATAATGTTTCCCCTGTTATTAAATCAAGTCCTCCCCTGACCTCTCACCCTCATATACGTGCCTTCAGTTTTATGACAGCAATGGACAAAGTTATTGTGTGTCCATATGTGCATGCACATCCGAGCTGGCAAGGGGCTCACCTCACTATTGCTGGAGCTAGTTTAGGGATTTCCCCTTTTTTTAAGGTTAAAAAAGAGAAATGCCTCCGGTAGTTTATATGATGCTTGGCCAGTGAATGAACTCAATCAGTGTACAAAACTAACCTAACTCCACTGAGGAAAGATTCTGCCTCACAAGTCTTAGTGTAACACCACCTATTTACGCATGTGCGTGTGCATATGGATTGCTTTTAGGCTCCCTAATGCATACCCAGGCTTAGGTGGATGCTCAAGGAATGCATCAATATTTTGATATGTTTGCAGCATGTAAAGAGAAAACAAGGAGCAATTGAGTTCCCTGAAAGGGCTCAGCATTTTATTATTATTATTATTATTATTATTATTGAATTTATTATTATTATTACTTGGAACACAGTAAAATCTCCACTGCTCACCAGGCAGTGTTTCTTCCCCGGCTGCTTTTCTTAATACCTGCAAACACTCAGCTCCCAGCCATCAGCACTGACAAAATCATATTTATATATTGGGCAAGATGAACTAGGGAAAATTAACAAGTATGGACCTGAAAGTGCATCAAGACTCTAAAGATGCTAATAAACATGAGGTCAGTCTGTTTTCTCTGCCATTCCTCCGCTTCCCCTACATGCTGATTGCCAGTAATGCTATCTAACTCCAGAGGTCATCCGGCTCGTCTGATGTGCGGGCTTCCCTTCTGATTCATTACATTTGATGCACAGCTCTTCCATGAGTTAACTCAGCAAAACCTTTGGGTTAATGGAAGCCATACCAGCTCTTAATCCAGTAGTTTGAATCCTTCTGTTTGTTTTTGGGTGGGTGCTATGTGAAAGACTGGTCTCCCAGGGTCAGAGAGGGTCCTTCTGATCATCATCATCAGTGGTGTGAACCCCAGGTCACATGCTTTCCACCTACACCTCCAGATTTACCAGACAGCAGCAGTGGTGCTTACTCACCCTTGCAAAAGCTTGCCATGAGCCTTGGGGACCTGCCATTCCCCAGGGACAGAGGGAAGGGACAGGACTATGTCCCTGTCATCACATACAACAATTTGGATGCAAGCCCCCTTCTATTCCTGTGCTTACTTGTCTAATTCCAAGGCAAATAATTTCAAGGCTCAGACTCTCCTCAAAATGTTTTTCTCTTTGTCATTCTCTGCAGCACAAACAAAAGCAGAAATATTAGATTTCTTCAACATTTTCAGCCCAACACTTTAAGGAGGTGGAAACCCCTTTGCCTTAAACACACGAACACAAGCCAACCTTTGGGTCTCAGGATTTATCCATTCAGCCCCTGTGGTTTGAGGGTATAAATCAGTGCAGAGATAAATGCGTCTTTTGAATGGCAGCCATGAACACAACTGCTCCAAGGTAAATGCTCCTGTAAAAGCAGGTATTTATTTTCCCCATCCTCCTTGCTCATGCATTAGCCTGCTGTGCTTCTCCAGCTCTGCCTGCAACACAAACCCCAGAGTTTGGAAAGTGGGAGGGCATGGTATGCTCCTTCCTCTTCCAGAGTCATCACTAACTTTGGTTTAATAATTCAATCTAGCTAAATCCTGCCCTGTTCCTCCAACAGAGTATCAAGCATCACACTATAAATACAGTGCCCTGCATTGCCCTAGTGCCCTCCCTTCCCTCAAGACATGATTTGAGGGTGTATCACTTTCTCGTGGGCTCTACACCAAAAGCAATCCCAGCCCTAATACCTGCTCTGGGAAGGGGGAGATTGGACATTCATCTTTTACTGATAAGGGGATCTGTGGGCACCCCGCTTGAAGGGGAGCTTTCCTCAGAGGGTAAGGACACAGGCAGTACGTGATACATGTGTGAGGTGTGTGTGGGTCTGATATTTTTCCTCCTTTGCTCTGTATTCCCAGGGGAATATGGCTATTTTAAGAGGATAAGGAATACTCAGGGGGTACCTCTAAGCCTAGGGAGTACAGGCAGCACTTCAGCTTGCTGGGACTGTATGGTCCTGATGCTTACCAGCTGCAAACTGGCTTTGCACTGGGCAGGATGATACCTGACATCAGGAGGTTAAAATGGGATCAAAGAATCAGGGCACCCTTCTCCAAATGGCATAACGGAGATGATGGAAATGAGTTAACTCCATCACCTTCCTCACTGCTCTGTGTTTAAATCCCTCTTCAACTGGATGCAGGATGCACGGAGACACGCTCCTCTCTCACCAAAACCTGCCATTTATTTTCTGCTTTAATAACTGTTCTGTGCCCACACAGGACATGAACAGCTGCAGCTGCTTCAGAAAAGGCACTTTTCTGTCTTCCAAGTCACCATCAGGTCTCATAAATCCTGAAAGTATTTTGTGGAGCACCAAAACAAACCCCACATAAGACTCCCTCCTCGAGCTGCTTTCCAAGCGCAGAAATACTTTCAACATCAACAAAATGTTTTGTTTCAGTAAGAGCAAACTTTCATCTGATTTTGGAACCTCTTTGTTCAATTATTTCTGTATGGATTCCCCCCTGTAAGAATTACAAAAGAAAATGAAAAATCCTAGCTTTTTTTCAGTCTGAAAACACCTGTATAATACATTTTACAAAGAAACTCCCTATTCCCACTGGGTTTTTCAGGGGAGGTGTGATTTCTTACTGACTTGTTTTAATCACATGAAGTTTTGCCATCAGCAGTGATATTTTATAAGAGAAAAACCTGATTCTATCAAAATAGTGTTTTCTGATGAAACCCAATTCTGCTGCATTTCCTCTCTTTGCAGAGATCAGTCCCGGGGTCCATGCCCCCTAAAAACCCCTCTCCAAGAACTATGCACAAACCCAGCCAACTCCATTTTAGAAACAAATCTGCTCTGTTTACTGATAAACATTTATTCACTTACCCAGGAAACATGAAAGGTAAAGTCAGCATCTGTATTTCGACTATTACTCATTGGGAAACATCACCAAACACTGGAGCAACAAGCCTCAGAGAGCGGCTTCTAGATCACTCTCAAATTTGCTTGTACACATCAGCTTTTTTTCCCCTCTTAAAATCAAAGATGAAATTCTTATTTACTGTGGAGGCTATGGCTGAACACTGAAGCTTTGCTCAGCTGCTCTGCAGAGTGTGACATTATTATGGCTCAGAAAAAGGCAAAAGAAAGAATTAACATCCCCATGGGGAACACCCAGCATGGAAAGGACTGGGGGTACCTCCTCCTGGTGCAGGGGATCTCTATAGGACATCCCTATGGGATTTGCAGCCATTTCCATTTACAACACTGTCCTGTTGTAGCTGTTCTGCCTGATTTTTGGTGAGCTTCTTACTTGTGATTTATGCCAGCTAGTGAGAGATGAGGTTTGCACGCTGCCATATGGCACTTCTTCAATTGCTGATGTTATGGGCAGTTACTGGAAAATAATATGTCTAAATAGACCTTTGCTGCAGCTTATGGATGGAGGAAATCAGCTACAGCAGCAGAGCTGTAAAGAATACAATTAATCAAAGCATAAAAGGAACAAATGTTCATGAATCCACTATAGAAATGTACCTAAGCAATAAAGTCCCTACAATTGTAAATCTCAGCCCGCAAAATTTTATCCCTTGTACTTAAGATTAACTTTGCTTTCCCTCCAGTAGGAAAGCTCCTAGTCCAAGCTCAGCCTCTGGTCTGAAGGCTCATAGCTGAAGCCTGCCAATTCTAAAGTGTCTGAAAATTAAGCAGAAAATTAAGGATTTTAGCTAAGGTACTCGGTTGCCAAACACCAAACCAGAACTTTCTCTTTACTATAAATTAGGATTTTTCTTTCTATATAATATATAAAAAAGTAGATTTATAAAAGAAACAAAGGCTCCAAAATCACGGGGAAAAACAAGTATTCCAGTCAAAATCATGCCCCAAAATTATGGGAAAAGGCAAGTATACCAGTCAAAAAAAAACACATTAGAACTGGGGTTTTGATGTTTGTTTGCCACGAGCTATGAAATTCTGCAAAATCTAAGGAAATGCCCCCAAGTAAGACTGAAAATGATGCCTTTGGGTTTCTTCAGTGCTTTAGGAGATACAGAAAAAGAAAGAAGAGAAATTCTGAGGTGGCACCTGAGAAGCTCCTCAGCTTTCAGCACACAGAAAGGTAAATATGTTGTTTTGCTTACTTTCATCATTGATTTCAGGAAGCTGAGAAGGCTGCTCAGAAAATGGTTCCCCAGCTTCAGCTACAATGCAGCTCCAATAATAGACAGCATAGGCAGATGCTTAATCATCTTCAAATCATGTTTTGCTACGCCAGATCTAAAGCTCTTGGCCTGTGGTGGGACACAGTTAAGCTCCTGTTTAGTTGAAGAGTTGCAACAGAGCTTGAAAGCAGTTGTCCCACCACCCAGGCAGAGTCAGGCCCTGGATGCACTGGGATTATGGGCAGTTGAGGGCTGTGATTGACAGGCAGCTTGGAAACTTCCCAAAGGAGAGGGGCTCTTCAATTGCAAATACCTTGTAGGTCTCAGGAGCCTTTTTTTCCTACTTCTTGACTAAATTTTTGAGCCTTGAAATTAGCACCCAAAATTTGCACTTAAAATTTGCAGCCAATAAACATTGCACACTCAATGCTCTATTTTAAGTTCTCACCTCCAACACAGCATCGAACCCCTCCAAGATGCAAATGAGGGGATAGCTCTCCTGAGGGAACAACTGTACTCTCTTTCATGTTCCAAATACAATCGGGAATGTGAAGACTGATTGATGCTCACCATCAACCTCCTATTTCTGCTAAAGCTGAAATAAGAGCTTACTTGGGTCTGAAACTCACTCCCTTCAAGGGGAAATGAATTTGCTGGCCTCCAAGGAAAGGCTGTAAGACATGTACATGTTCAGCTGGGCCATCCATAACAGCACCCAGCTGCACTTCTGTGTGCAAAGCGTGCTATTGCTGTGACATGCAAGTGAATAAATACCACTGCAAAGAGCTGCTGCTGCTCACAGGGCTGGTAGAAATGGCATGAGGGGGCAAGGGAGGCAGGAAGGGTTAAATAAGCCATAAGTCCATTGTGACTGGAGTATGGCCAAGCTGCGAGGGCTGATATTCCTCCGTTGGGATGGGTGCCATGGAATACTCCCTAACTGGGAATGCTTGCAGCCCTGCTCTCACATCTCACCCAAAAGGCACTGCAATAGCCCAGCAATCCCAGTTCAAGGTAATAATGGGGTGTTGAAAGGGCTGGCAACTGATCTATCCTGCAGCACATCCCACTGCGCCACTTTGGGAAGAGCTGGAATGATTGGGCAGGTCAAGGGGCCAGCACATGTCCCATCCCCGGCACAGGCTGCTGCCAGGGCTGGGTCTGACTAATTCTTGCCAGCAGCTTCTCTTCAAAGATTCTCTACAGAGGGCAAGACTAGGAATGCCTTCACCCATGCCACAGCAAGGGGACACTGCTTGTTCAATCACTGTCGGCAACATGCCATGTCTGCAATCCTTCATGCTAAATTTTCCGCTGTGGCTCTTGTTCTCTCTCTCTCTCATGGATATATCAGAGCTCGCTTTCATCCAGCTACTCCTGGCCTGGTGACAGTGAGGACATAGCAGTGCTGAACGCTGTGGTGTGGGGATGCCAGCAATGGACACAAGTTGGCATAGACATGCCAGTCTGGTCCATGTACTGCAGCTCTGATTACAGCCACCAGCCTAGTTCCTCCCCACCAGCCCTGAGAGGGATGTCAGCATGTGGACAAAGTGTACAAATCCAATAAAATTAACTCCCCTTTCCCCCTTACCCTCACTGCTTACTTTGGGAAACAGGATACACAGGGACTTTTCTGCTCAGGACTACCTGGGTCCTTTACATTGAGGGATTTTTAATGGTTCTTTTAACTGCTTCTGTAAGTTTTATTCATTTTGGGATCATATTATTTTCAGTTGTTGGTTCTTAGCCACAGGGAATAACCTCCTCCTCCAGTACTATAAAAACTCAAATATCCACTCAGTTGCTTGACTACAGAATATAAGTTTTTGGAGACTCATAATGATGTGGACACTTAAAAATGCCCCCCCTCATAGTATAGGGGTTGGAATAGATAAGCTTTGAAAGTCCCTTCCAACCCAAACTAATCTATGATTCTATGATTTGAGACCCATTTTCAAACAGGCTGAACTGTGCTAGCATAGACAAGGCTCAGGATCAGTCCATGCCAGAAAGTCCCACCAGCGACAGAGTTCAAAGTCTATTGAGTTAGATGAACTAAGCAAATTCCTTAACAAAGGTTCTTTCTTTAGGTTCAAGGTTAACATGTTTCTGCTTGGCTCCAACTAAATTTGGAACGCTTCTCCAAAATCATCCTGGACCAAACCAAAGCAAGCAGCAGCATCAGAGCTCACACAACTTGGGGTTTCTTTAACCCATCTGGGTTAACCAAGTCAAATCAAGGTACTGCCAAACCCCCTAACTGCATGCATGTGTGCACAGGTAAACCATGGTTGGCTTAAACCTCTGTGAAAGATGCTTAAACTAACAGGTTTTACCTTGTATTTGTCATAGGCCAGGAATACCCCCGTGGCTGGTTAATGCACAGCAGCTGAGCTCCAGTAACTTGATCGTGTGTCTGAACATGGTTCAGAGACTGTCATACATGAATTAAGCCGCTGCAATAAGTCTCATACATGGGGGAAAGCAGAGGAAACCTGTGTGTGCTGGGGAGAAAAGGAAGAAAGAGCCCAGCAGTCCTGCTGCAGTCAAAGCCCTGGGCTCCCACCCAACCCTGGCACTTGACTCCACAGCTTCAGGAAGCCAAGCTTTCCTGATGCTCCTTTTGGGAAGGATGTGGCTTTTTCTAACGCTACATAGTTACTCCTGAATTACACCAGCATGAGTAAAGAGACCTCACTTCTGCACTGGCGACATCCATCTCTGCAGGAGTGCAGGGCTCTACATTGCTTTTAGCATCACTAAGTCAGAGCTGAGTAGGTAAACCACAGCTTTTCCCTAAAATCCCCAACCAGACTAATTTCATTCCGTATTTCCAACAGGAGGGATTTGTTCCAGTACCCAGAACAGTGCCAAGCATTTCAACAAGGTGAAAAATACGTGCAAAAAACCCCCTCTCATAAATACCTCTGCTCAACTCAGGGCAAGCCAAGCAGACGGAAGCGTGACATTGGCGTAGCGAAATACTCTGGGAAACAATAAATGCAGGATCCAGAGCAAGAAAAATACGCTCAACTAAAGCCATTCAAGTAGGAAGACCAGATGGCAGGCTGCTTCCCTCCCCGATGGCACTTGTCCATTACACTGTCACAAGTCCTGCACCACCCTGAGCTCACCTGAATGGGTGCCAGGGGCTGGCAGGGAGCGTTGTATGCCGGGGAAGAGACAGCTCTGCTAGAGCCATCGCCAAGCAAGCACGGAGCTGGCTTTCTCTTTTTCAGCTGTGCAATAAGTCGGGTAATGAGTGTCAAAAGTAATGACCTGGCCAGAGTTGGAAGAGAAAGGTTCAAGAGTTCAGCTTGGAATCAAAGAGCCAGGGTTTCCACAGGGAAAGAATAACCGTGAGCAAGGGGAAGGGCAGGGGGAATATCCTCTTGCTTGCAGGAAGTGCCAGTCAGGGTTCCTGCCAAAAAGGTCTGCCCAGGTATTACTGAGCCATAGTTCACGCTCCCAACATTTGGGGGTGAGGATGGAGCCTGGCTGCCAGCTCAACAGTGGGAGCTTTGTCTTGGTAGAGAGTGAAGGAAAAGGTGATGTCTCTTGCTGGGCTGCTCCAGGCAGCCCTTACAGTAATCCCAGTGGTCCAAAGGGACTTTTGGGGAGGTGCAGAAAGTATGAGGGAAAAGAACAGTGTTACGTCTGGGATGGACAGATGAAACCACCGTGATAACCTCCCTGACTGCAAAGCCAGCAAGCACCTCTCAGTGTGGCCCAGAGCCCTTCATCTATCTTTGGAGAAGAGATCCAGATAACCTCTCCCCATTACAGAGTAACTGCATCAACCTGGAGAAACCAAGTGCAGCTTTATATCCCGCTTCTTGGTAGGGGGGGATTTTCCTGTCTTTGATAATGCATGGAGTATGCAGACTGTGAAGGTCTGCAGATGCCACCACTTTAGCTGCCTGGATGCAATTACCCCATCTCAATCCCCAAGCGTGGTCCTGAGTGCTGCACGATGGCCTCAGGTGACATGTTGGACATGACCCCAGCTCCAAAAGCCCATTTGGTGTCACAACAGGGTTTGTGAATTTGTGGGTGACAGTCTGCAGAGGAGATGGGACATGAACACCTCCTGCACAGATTCTCAGGGCCATCTTAACCCCAGGAGAGTCTTAGAACCAGAGTGGGTATCCCTCACCCCAAAAGTTCGCTGTTCAGGGTGCTGCACACATGCAGCGCAACCACCTTTAGCCCTTTGATTTAGAAAAGTTATTTCAGATGTGTGAATAGGAAGCACAAAATTGTACAGAAGAAATTCTAAGCCCCTTCAGCAGGGATGGGAAAGGCAGCCCTACTCTCACCAGCAACACACTGAGTAGTGCAATAGTCAAAATCACCACTGATGCTCTCTTCCCTCCTCCCTCCAGCTTCATTGTAAATACTTGAGATTTCTGTGGAACTGTTAATTGAGATTTTGCCTTCCAGGAGAAGCTCTAATAGGACTGACCCCACCACTCATTCCAAATCACTTGCATACTCTTGGGAAGAGGACTGCCTGGTTTACTCTGGTTTCTTTCAGTGGACTTCACAAAGCAGGACCAAAGTTTATGCTGCTTTTGCATGGAATGTGGAAAAACCAGGCATCATTGGGGAGATCTAGAGGAAACCAGGGTTTCGCCTCTTCCAAACAAGTTGAAACCAACCCCTCTTGGCCTCTACCCCTCCAGACGTCTTCTCCACGAAGCAGCCATTGGAGGCAAGCACAGACTGAGTAAAGGCTCCTCTTGCGAGCACACCGGCTCCCATCGAACTCAGTGCCTTCCCCGTGGTACAAGCGCTAAGCAGTGAGCTCTTCCAGGATCAACAAGATGTTACATGCAATGAGGACGAGGTGCTTGATGAATCACTTGCAAAGAGGGGTATTTTTTTAATAATAAGAATTTACATCTCACTGCAACACCTACAAGACAAACAGACAGACCAAACCATCTGTGAGCTTGGCTTGCCGTGCAATTGGACTCTACCCGGCTCATAAAACCCTGCTTAGAAGGTGAGAACCACTCTCATTTAGTGCCTAGGTAAGGTATTTGCTGCCACAAATCAGCAAGTGTCTTTAAGAAGCACCATCTCCAACAGTTAATCCTGTTGATGCTATATTTGTGGTCTTTCCTTTGAGTTGTGGTTAAAGGCAACAAAATGGAAACAAGGGTATTTTAATAATTCATATTATGTCCCCATCACTAAGCACATATTCCTACCACACTTGAAAAGTATGAGGCCTGAAAACAGTAGGTAGAAGTCCTGAAATAAGCTTTGGTACAAGGCCAGCCATCCACACCAGCCCACCATGTGGGATCTGCAAGCCAGGGAATAACTGCAATTGTGGAGCAGCAAAGACCTCACTTCTAATTTCACCAGGGATCAAGGAGCACCCAGTGGAGAGGGAAGAAGGCAGGCCTCAAAATCCAGCACTGCTCATTTAAATCTAACTCACTTCTTACAGCTTAACTTCATGCAGAAAAAGGCACTGAGGTTGGGGAAGCACCACCACAACCTCTATTATTCATCTTTTACACTGTCCTTCTGATTCTTATCAAGTGGAAAGCCACTTGAAGAAGCACCACTGGGGAAGGTGAAAAATTCTGCTGCGCTCTTCATTCTAAAGCCATCACCACTAAGAAAACCATTAAGGAATTAAGAAGAAGATCACTATAAACTCTCAAGCTTCTTTCTCATCTGGTCAACATTCCTGCAGTGGGGTACATCTGTTCTCATTTCCCTGGAAGAGGGCAGAGGGGGAATATTTGGGATATCCACTTCTCATGAAGATAAAACCCTGACTGAGATGGTCCAAGCCATGGAAAGGTGTTTTCCCTGCTACAGGCTACACTGACCAGCCTATCCCCACCGAGATGCTCCCACCCTCAAAGGCCTTTTAAAATCTTTCCAAGTTCCAGCCAGCTTTCCAGATTTATGATGTGTTTCACTTTTTGAACACCCTTGGATCAGACTGGGGTGATGAAAGCCTGATAGGTCTGTAGATAGCTTTTTGTACAGAGAGAGCGTACAAAGATATTGCCCCCCCCCCCCCATATATACACATGCACTCATCTTCCCCTCTCTTCTCTTAAATGTGTCTTTTCTGAAACCTTCAGCCAAGTCCATCTATGCCAAGAACCTTCCCACACTCCATTCCAGCCTCTGCTTTACTGAAGATTAATTCAGAGACAGTACCAGGGACCAGAGCCTTTGCTGAGTCTTAATAAGACCACAAGAAATAGGAAAAATAAAAAAAAAGAAAGCAGGAGGGGGGGGGGGGAAAGCAAAAAGAGAAAGAAAAATCACAGCAGTTCTTGTAACTAAATCTGTTGGAATTGTAAGTGTGGTAAATGTGTGTTCCTGGGCTATTTGGACTCCTCTGACTTGCCTTTAGCAGCTGCTGTAATAAACTTCCCAGAAAGTATTGGATTCACAGAAGTGTTATTAGAATCCCTAACAGAAACCTAATGGAAATGATTATCAACACAGCAAACCAAGAGATAAGCCCTGCAACAACAAAGAGAGATTTCAACTAGGTTTCCTTTACTTGAGAGAGAAAAATTGCCCTTTGCATTGAGGGGGGAGGCGGAGTAAGAATAAAAAAAGGGGGGGGGGGCTGAGATCTAATTACAAGTGTCTTGAAATTCCTTCTGCATAGAGTTTCCTTCAAGAGCTGCCAAAAAAGCCGACTCTGGGAGATGGTGTTTGAGGTGCAGTTCACTCTGCTCAGCTGAAGCGCACACGGCTTTGCCCTGCGATGACAAAACATTTAATTATGACTAGCCCGATGTCTTCCACATTTGGAAACGGGATTCTTGACACACATAATATACCCCATGCTGACATGACTATTTGGCAAAAGCCGAGCCTGTGATCTCACATTAATTGCTACACAAATACAGTTATTGTGGGCATGGGTTTTATATGGCTGAAGCCTCCATTTGCACATGTTCACAATAAAAACACTTCCCCCCCCAACGATTAGCTTTTTTTTTAACTTAGAGTTTTTGTTTCTTTTTTGTTGAGATGCAGTTTTAATGGCATGAGAACTGTCTGTCGGCTTCCATTACCCCTTTGTTCTCTTCATCTCTCGCTTTATATGTATTTTTATAAGCCTTTTAAAAACAAGGCTCCTCGTTCTTAATTCTACTCTCTCTTTACTTTTGCTTTTATTGTAGGGCATCAATAAAGAGAGAGAGATTTCCCCAGATTAAAACGTGGCTGCCACTTGAAAGCAAGTCCACTGAGAGAGATCTTCTAAGATCGCTCCATTTCTTCCATCTAAGGCCTTTTTGCAGGGAGACAGGAGGATGGCGACATGTCTCCCTTTAAACTGGCAGCTGGAGGTGAGATATTCATCAGCCTGTGGGCCTCATCTCGCCATTTGCTCCAACAAACCTAGCTGAATGCACACGAGCATCAACCCCAGCATCAGCATAGATTTATCCTTAGTGGCATAACAGGCTTCTGAGGTCACAGCTCCATGATCTCATAGAATCAACTGGAAAAGACCATGAAGATCATCAAGTTCAACCTTTACCCCAGGGCTGCCAAGTCAATGCAGTCAAGGGATGTCAGGGGCCAGAGGCAGGCTCTTCATAGGGTTTCTTACTTGGTGTCTTTCTGTAGAAAGACCCAGGATTTTCACCTCATTTCCAACTATCAGACCCAGTAGAGGGAAATCAGGTTTTACTTCTGCTCTCAAACATTTTGCTAAGCAAAACAATACACCACTTTCTCCAGCTCCTCCATGGCACATGTGAGCTACTAATTCTGGCTCTTCTGCTAATTTGCTCAGTGACTCTGAGTCTCCTATCGAGTCCCCGTGACCCTTTTCCAGAAGCAAAGCGACAGCTAAACAAAGCCACAAACCTCTATGAAGCTGAGGAAAATCCTATTGTGCAACAGGCTTAGTGATCCAAAGCTAAAAAAGCTATTTCAGGATCAGAGTTAAGATGTCCATCACCCTGCTCAGAGGAGGAAGACTCCAACAGCCCTTGAAGAGCCCCAAAAAGGAGCTCCCTGCAGGTGGAGGTCCCCATCATGCTCTTTCCTCCATTGAAAAAGCTCTGCTGCACAGTAACAGCTGCAAGTTTGGGGTTTCTTTTTGGTGTCTCAGTACAAAGAAAATGTTTTTTTTTATACAGATCAAGGAACCAAAACCATACGCAAATTGCTCCTCTCTCGGTAAGGCAGTAAAGCATGCCCGGCCTCGCTTGCATGTTTACGCAGCACTGCTGTGCATGCAGCGAGCTGGATGCAGCCTCCCTCCCTGCAGACGCTTTCATACTTAGCCCAGTGCTTGTCTAAGAGCCATCAGCTCTTTCAAACAATGACCAATTTGTTCCCCGGGGTGGCATTTCCTTATGATTCATCCCGCTTTGCCGCAGGCACGAGGGCTGGGATGTTAATATCAGAAGGATACACTCACGTGCTGGTCTGAACACTGCTGCAAGAGTTTCCATGACCATCGTTTGCTTTTTCTCCCCTTCCAGGTGATACCCAGCCCCCTGTGGGTGCTGGGGCAGTTTTTCCACAAGCTGGAGCTGCTTTTTGAATGGAAAAGCTTCTGTTCCAAACTCCAGAGTTTGCAGAGTCTCGGCTGCAATGGCCTCTTGGAGTGGGAATTGCATCAAACAGCAGTTGAGAGGGTGGGGGAAATAAAAATTCATTTCAGCAAGGCAGAAGTGTCTCCCTTGAACAACAGGATGTCTTTTGTAAACATGAGGCTACCACAGCTGTTGGAGATCTAAAGTGCTGCCTTCAAATGTTTCATTTTATCATTGTTGAAACGGAGTGAGAAAGCTGAAGGGATCAGTTTAGCCTTTCCTCTCCCCCTTGCGCTGCCAAAAAACCCACCGAGAAGGGTGAAGCCTTTTTACTTTAATGGAAGTTCATTTTCCAAAAGGCAAATATGCCTCTAAAAAGGTTGCAGGCACTTCCCCCCCACGCACATATACGGAGCTGCCAAGTCATAATTTTAACAACAAATCTTTTTATTTGCCTTTTTTTTGTCTTAAATCCCAAGCACTTGGGATTTATGCAGTGTATGGGAAGCAGCTTTCCCGACAGGAGCAAGTTTTCACACGCGATGTTTGTGTGGTTTCATCTTTTCTCTGCGAAGGAGCAGTGCAGCGACCAGTACACAAGCACAAAGGGAGCAAGATGAAGGATTTTCAGTCCCCTGATTATCCAGTATCTAATCACAGTTGATGGTTGGGGGTTGGCCACATTGCACGTATCCAGCCACCCATGCAGCTCCAATAGCATCTGCAGCCTGGAACCTCACACTTCATCTGCGGTGTCCATGGCCCATTGGTACAGTGCAAGGATTCCAAACAATAAATTTTCTTTTAGAAGTGACTTATCACGGAGACACATTCATCTCCATGAGCTGGACCAAAACCAGCTCTACTGGCTGGAAGTTCAAGTGAGGGCATGCACATTCACTATTTCTTTTAACCATACAATTTTGGGGTTGCAAAGCCAGACATTAAGCTGGCTGAAAGTCTAGTCCTGCAAAGCATTCCGAGTTGGCAAAGTTTTACTACTGATTTATGTGGCGCAACAGCTCAGGGGCTGGGATGCATCCATAACATTTGTTCCATCTGTCGTCAATGCAGATTCTGTTCTCCACTGCTCGTGTTGGCAGGGCTTGATCTGAGATCTGTCGCTCTTGGTGGGGGTGGGGGTAGAGGAAAGGGGACGAGAGAAGAGGAAGCAGAAATCTCCCATTGGTGTCAATGGCTTCACAGGAGGCCTCAAGTTCTTCAGATGCCGCTTAGCATTGTTGCTGGAGTGATAATCTTTGGCAGCCCATTTAGGAGAGGAAGGGAATGGGCGGTCACACTGAGTTTTCAATACAATTACAGATTCAACGTTCACCACTGGTCTCATTTCAGGCCACACACATTTCCACTAATAAAGAATAAAGGTCCAGAAAACCATCTAGTCCTCTTGGTCACCTATCCTTGTTCCTTCCAGGCAAATCTTATCCATGATCAATCTGCACAAAACACTGACTCCTTTCAGAGGAGTTAAAAACCCTGCTAATTTGTGAGTTATCCTCCAAGACTATGAGCAATTCAGCCCTAGAAGCCAAGGGAGTGTTTATCTTGGGCACAACAAAAATGTCCAATCTGCCCTGGAGATCTCTGGCATGCCTGGGGCTTGCTGAAGTCGACAGGGCAGGAAACTCCATCCACAAAGCAAGTGCTGAGCACCACACTGGGATTCACACCAAACCTAAGAGACCTCTTCTGCAGAAAAAGATAGCTGAAGCATGAGCCAGGCTGCAAGCCAAGATGCTCTTCTTCCCCTTTTCTGCCTCCCCAAATCTGGGAGGGCAGGGGATGTTCCCCCCCATACACAACTCGTATATGAGGCTGTGCTAGGGGTGGGGTGATCCTTCCCACTGAAACGCTGATGATGCGATTCACCTCTGAATATTACCTTCTGGTTCCTCGCTGTTCCAACGCCTCCGACATCTAGAGAAAGCTGGAATTTCCTGCCAGCTTAGTGGTGCAATTTCAAATGCTTTTTGGTTTTCGACTGCGCTCTTTAATCTCCAGCCAGCTGGGCCCGTGCATTAGCGTGAAGGCTGAAAGCTTCAGAGCTTTGGGCAGTTCGTTTTCCAAAGATCTCACCTGTGGGTGGAATGGTTTGCTGCAGCTCTGCATTCAATTAAAAAGAAACATGCAAAAACCATGTGTCTGAGCTGCCGTGTCCCCACTGCAGCATGAACAAAGCTGCAGGCCAGCTCTGTGGTCTATTCTCCCTTCCAGAGAGGGAGAGATGCAGATTTAGCTCTTTGTGCCAAGAAGGGCAAGGAGCAATTTGGAGAGCTGCAGGGGCTGGCAGGCACAGCATGGCACAGGGCCATGAAGGTCCTCCTCAGCCCCTCTATCAGGGAAGGACATAAATTGAATTAACCTGCCTTACACAGGCAGGGGGAGGATACCTTGAAAAAGAATACATGCTCCTTAAGTGTTTGCCCCATTAGACAAATGGACTTTACTCCTCTATTTCCTTTGAGAGTTGTGAAAAACATCTCATCGAGAATCTACTGCATTATTTGCAGCCCTTTGCATCACAGTAGACTTGCAGAGATGAGGCCAGAGACACAACTTCTAGCAGAATGAGCAGCCCCTAATTCATAAGAAGGCTTGGGTAAGATGTTTCACAGCTCCATACTATGAGGACCTGACTATCAGCTAATGCAAGGTAACATCAATGCTGAGAAGTTAATAAATTGGTACCAGGTCACATCTGCCCAGGATGTGTCCAAAGAGCACTAGAGAACAAGAACCAACATTTGCACCTGCTGGAGTCATAATACAAGTATTAATCTTATGTTAAGCCAAAGGAGGTATGTGGCAGAGAAGAGAGAGAGGTATCAAGAAATCCTGTGACCCCATTCACCCTACCATTGAAGAAAACAATCTGTTTATAAAAGATATCTGACAAGAGCTACAGCAAAATGGATGAGGAGCTGGATATGTAAAAGGCAAAAGCATCACTGAAAATAAATTCAATTATTCATCTTTGCTTAGAGAAGCAACAAAGTTTCTGACTTGTTTGTTATTCAGTCTGTCATTAGAGCTGAAAGATGTCTCAATAATGTTGAAGTTACATTTTTAACATCCACTCTCCTCCAAGCAGTTTGCATATTTTCCACTACGTTAGCTGATCAAGCCATTAGTTACAGTTACTTAAAAATAAATGAGCTCTATATTTGCCTTCCTCCACACTCCCGACTGTGGAGCTCAACAGCAGGAGAAGGGGGGGAGATCAGAGAGAAGTGTTTTGTTTGCAACATAACAACCCAACAACAATGGGAAATGCTCAAGTTTGACTGTGGAAGGCGAGTACATCCAAGAAGAAACAGCAGAAGCATCTCTCATCAAGCGAGGAACTGATAAAGTCTGAAACAGCAGCAAAAGATGCAAAATGAAAAGCATATTTGCAAAAGGAACTGCAGTTGGGAGCTTGACAGCATCTGAGTAAATCCAGGGAAAGCAGAGGCAGGGTGGAATTTTCTTGTGTGCTGATATGCATTTACTTGCCAAAAGTTTTAACTAGAGCTATTCTTCCTGATCTTTCCCCTTAATCCTCCCTCCTCCCCATAAAAAAATACTGTCAAGTCAGTCAATTTTCATTAAAATGTTTGTTTTCACCCATTCCAGAAAAGCAGGTAATATTCATTCTCCTAGCCCTTCTTTCCCCAAATCCAGCCATTAAAAACCCCAAACCAAACCAAACAGTTTATGTTTTGACTGTTGAAAGCCAGAATCTGAAAGCATTTTTTTCTCTGTTTTAATTAAACTTAAAAAAAACCTGCAGAAAATGAAGATATTTTTCCCCATGCAGAAAATGAAGGCATCACATTTTCCCAACTGGATTAAAATACACACTAATGAACTTTCAGGGTAGAGGAAAATCCAAGCATGCCAGGAAACTAAAAAAGCACATTGCACTAATAGGTCATTGGGCAATTCTAATTCAATAGACTTGACTGTGGGATACAGATTTATCCAATGTATTGACCACCGGGTCAGAAGAACAGCCTTCACACCCAGCACAGAGCAAGTTGCCAGCTGCTGCCCTGTCCGTATGGCAATGTCCCATTGAGATCCAGCAGCTCTCAGTGGTAGCTTTGTCAGAGAAATAAATAAAATCCCCTTTCTGCAATATTGAACCTTACTATTGGCCTCCCAAAGACCTCTGGTGCAACAATCTACATGTTTTGGCAACAGAATAAACCATCTTTGCACCTTATACTGCAGAGTAAGTCATCTCTCTCCAAGTGATGTTCTCAGTGTGCCACCAGTGACTACAGAGCACCACCAGCTCACCTGGCCTGTTGCAGCTCACAGTCAACTGTGAGCCACAAGTTCTTCCATAAACAAATAATGGACTTGACAAATACTTATGTGAAGAAGTCCAATCCTAGTTGCTAAACACCCTCCACCAACCCTGTAGACCAGTGATGGTCCAGACTATGGCTTGAAGTCACAGCATTACGGGTCTCTCCCTGACTTTGGAGCACATGCTGCTGCCACATATGGCCCAACAACTGGGGTTTTCCAACTTATTGTTTGTTGGTGGAAGATGATGTGACTTCCAGTACGGGTCTGGAGGACAAGATCCTAATAGGGCATCTTGCAGATCCTTTGTGAACTGTTTGAGGATTCTTACATATCTTTAGAAAGACCCTTACTTGCAGGGGGAGCTCTTGCCCTTCTTGAAAGTATACCTCCCATAAAGTCTGCACTGCATTCAGGAGCTATCATGGGCTTTCAGAGCAAATAAAACTCAGGTTTCTGCGGATCATCTGACCCAGCAAGATGTGGAAGACTCCCCATATCCGCACACTGGATGCTACTGCTACATCCCAGCACAGTCAAACTCAGTCACTGAGTTTGAATATGCTGAGGACACACTATCGAACCCCCGGATACAGTAGGCAGTCAAAGCACCATGCTAGGTCCTGACCAGTTGTCCCAATTCCAAAGGGCCACCTTTGGGGGTCGGCCTGGCTTCGGCAGCATACACAAACCCCACGCATGCATCCTTCATCTTAACCACACCCTTGATGCTGGGGTGTGAGAATGCTCAATCCCCTCCAGCTACAGGGGAATTCCCAAGCAGATGGTTAAACTGGATTTCCAGCTTCTCTGTAGTAGCAGAATGTGGGTAACTCATCAGGGCGGAGGTACGGAGCTGGCTCACATTGCCCAGTGCTTTGCACTCCGAGCAAGTCACAGGTCTATCGGTCACCAGGGTTTCATTAGCTACAGATGAGGTCATCCCTTGGCATCCGCAAAGCACCTCGAGACCTTCATGCAAGCCTGGTAATTATACAGAAATACTATATAAATAATGGAACACATTATGGAAATGCAGTGTGTTCTAGCTAGGGAAGTCATAGGCACCTTCTAGGAACTGGAGTGTTGAACTTCACTAAAATTCTTGGGGAAGCGAGTACCTAATTCTCTTAGACCTTCTGAAGGTGCTAGGCACACTAGTATCAGACTGCCAACTCCTGTGCTTCTGGAGTTCGATGGCTCCTGTGAGGCAGGAGCAGCAAACTGAATGCTTTGGGCTTAAAACAAAGGCCTGTAAGTCAATAAAGTTCAACAGAATAAAGCCGCTCATTTTTTGCTGTCACTCACAGGCTGCTGCAGTGTTGACTCTGAAGGGTGGGAGAAAGGAAGAGGAACAGAAAGTATGTGAACAGAGAGAATGAGACATCAAGGGAAGATGGCAGCAGTGGACACAGCCCAGCCCTTGCTTATGGGTGTGAAATGAAGGTCGGGGATTTGGGAATATTCCCTGGGCCAGGAGTGCCAGCTAGGGAAAGATCTAGGACCTCCTGTCACAGCACTGGAAATCTCCTCATATACAGATCTCCAGCAGCTGCTTCTTCCCATGGTGGGATGAAGGGTAAGCAGTTAAAAACAAAATCAAAAGGTAGTGAAAACAAACCCACAGCATTAACAAGCCCCTATGCTTCAGCTAAAGCCTTTGTGCTAGGGCACAGTAAGCCATTTATGAATGCCTTTCTGCCCTGGGCTGGTTGCATTTTCACAGCTTTATTAATTTCAAGTAGCGAGACCCCAGGACAGAAGACCTGTCCTGCTATTGATTATGTCATGAGTTTCAGTGTGCAGACTAGGACCTAATTTTTCCTTCCTCTTCCTCCTCCTAACAGAAGATTCATCACTTTGCGACCATTAGGGTGGATAGGAAAGAAAAGAAGGTGAAACACTCCTGCATACTTCATCCTTTCCAGTCCCATGGCTCTGTTCCTATACCTCAAGGTAACAATCCATGTTACCATTTGAGGAGCACCCATCACTGGAACTGGCCATGCTCTTCCAATTCTCCACTACTTTTTTGTAGGGACATCTGGAAAGACTATGGAAATATGCTCTTTTGAACCCTCAGGGCTTTTTGCCTCTATTCTCAGCACTAAATCCTGGCTCAGAAAGCTTTTCTCACAATATTTTCCATACTCAGTGTGTAGAAGGGTAGAAGTATGTAGTATGGAGAGCAGGGATGTCTCCAAGTACCTTCAAGGTTGAAGGGCTTCCTGCCTCCCCCCAGGCTGATTTGACCAAGCCTGTATAATATAAGCACCAAAACAAACCTTTCAGCCCATGCTGAGTTAAGACACATCTTCTAAGAAGAGTCCAACCATCAAATCACTGAGGGTATTCTCATTGCAGGGGGTTTTAACACCCTCATCCAGCTCTGAACCTTGCATCTACCACTCTGATTTAGTCTTGCTCTGAACCCATGAAAAAGGATAGATCTTTGCAATCCACCACCAGACTTCAGGCTAAGGTTTTCAGCTGGGGTCAACATGCTATATTGATTCATATCAGTGGAGCTTCACAGATTTATTTTAGCTGAGAATCTGGCCACTTATGACTTAAATAGTTTTCTGAAATGCATCCAACAGGAAATCCTAAATCAAGAACACTCTGCATTTTGAGAAGATTCCCTCAGATCCAAACCCAACTAAAAGTTTTGCAACTTTTTCCATTTTAGGAATAAGAGGCTTTCTTCTCATCTCTTCCTCTCCTCCCAAACAAATAATCAAGTACACAGGAGCCCAAAATATTTCCCCCCCCTTCACTTCATGCAGCAAGCCAACACTGAAACCAGCATGTTTCAAACTGGCCAGCTGTGTTCTGACCAGCTGACTTTGAAGGCCACAGCCAGGACAGCCAAACAGGCAACATTCCAGCTGCAAACAAATGAGGCAACACCTTCGGAGAAGGGATCGAACTTGGGGAAATGGCCACGATTCAATTCCAAGCTTCCCTGCTGCTTTTCCAGTGACAGCTGGCGGTGAGGGCCAGATTCTCAGTGGGAATAAACTAGTCCTGCTGCTTTGCCTTCCTTGGGTCTGTGCCAGTTTACACCAACTAAGAACGTGGCATAACCTGGTTTGTGTTTGGGCTTTGTTCTGCTGTCCCCCTGTTATCATCCTTCATCTCAAAACAACTGCATTATAGGAGAGGGAAGGAACAACAATCAAAATTTCTCTGGTCCAGAAATGGTTTCCTGGAACTTAAGTCTTTTTTTTTTCCTGAAAGGAGATAAAGTTGCTCATTGTTTGTCTTGGCTGCCTATAAACTCATGCTGCTGAGAGCAGCCTTTGATCACAGGGCTATTGGGAGGCTGACCCTTGACAGCCAATCCACTCCCTGCTCTTTCAGTCTCAGCAGCCCAGGCCTGACTTCCTTTTTCATAAAAAGCCCTAAAAAAAGAATTATACACATATTATCCCACAGCCTTTGCAGCAGTTTTGGGATCCTGATCTAACAAGCTTATGGACAACTTCAGTTTTAAGCTATTCTCTTCCTCAAAGGTTCCTGCAATGGGAATGGAGAAGGAGGGAGCTGGTGATCTCAGATGTCCCGCCACAAGTGGCAGCAACTCCATCCAAGCCTGTGGTGCGACAAACACACATCAGGGTGTATCTAACAAATGTGCTCTTCCCAAGGGACAGATCGGAGCCCTGTCAGAAGCTGCCAGAAGTCACTTTACATCTTCTCACTAA
Source organism: Forpus xanthops (assembly GCA_032466535.1). Classification (NCBI taxonomy): domain Eukaryota; kingdom Metazoa; phylum Chordata; class Aves; order Psittaciformes; family Psittacidae; genus Forpus; species Forpus xanthops. The sequence goes on from JASSUY010033217.1 coordinate 43,515, forward strand.
AAAGCTTTTGGACATTTGTGCAGGATTTGTGTGTTCCTGTGATCTGGTCAGAGCCCCCAGCTCTGGCTGATTTGCTGCACATCCTGAACATTTTTACACCATGTGTTGCCCAACCGCAGAGGCTATAGGCATAAAGCACATTCTCTTCTGACACCTAGCAGGGAGTTTTTCTACGTAAGTCAATCCGAGCAATGTGACCCATTGCTCCCACACTCCATGGAAGTAGCAGGCTTAGTTTAATTCTAGCATAGTCCGGCAAGGACAACCATATTCCCAACACCCTGGATTTACAAAGCTTGTGTAAACAGTCTGAAGCGTGAGCACGATGAGGGTGTTGCTTTCTAACAATTCCCTACAAAAGATGACAGCTCAAGATCCTGTCTTCCTCCCCAGCACAATGACATGAAAAACCAGGGCAGTTGACCTGTGAGACACAGAGTAGTAAGCAGGGATTTTGAAGAAGAGGCACACATCTCTAATATCTTTTTATTTACCAGCATGAACAAGTAAGCTTTGAAAGCTAGGACTCAGATGATCTGATATAAATCAGATGATATCCAGAGGACTCAAATAATACCCTTATGTCCTACTTCTTATCTGGGATACAAGCTTTCATATTCTTTGCTCTTGAATTCCTACATAATGTTTGAGCTATTAACATTTCCAGTCCAAAATCAGTGCCACCCACATGCACAGCAGAGCAATTCTGTTGGCTTCAAAACGAAGTTTCACTGGGACAGAAATACATGACTGTCAAGCTACCACTTATACTAGAGTCAGGAACGAGACATGTTCATCTTGCGCTCAATTTTATCTGATACATTAGCTATGAAAATTAACAGGCAAGCCAAATGTTCAGACCAACGTCTTGCTGTTGCTTCCAGCCACATAGTTTCAAGTCAAGTTCCAGTTAGTTGTGGTCTGAACAGATGCAACAATCAAAAAAGCAGCTAATTATTCCCAATTTCCAACTAACAATACCAAGGCATAGGAGAGAAATATGTGACTGGTCTATAGTTTCTCAGAAAACTTGTAGCAAGGCCAGGAAGAGAATTTGGTGCTTTCATAAACTAGCTCAGCTCTAGCCATGACATTTTCCCTTCCACTCCAAATCACCTATGAAAACTGTAAGTACATACTTAGGCTTCCCATTTTGGTTAAGATGAAGCTCTCATTGGTGAATATGGGAGAGCATGGTTAAAAATCATGTGAGCCATGTGCACCTCTGCTCCTGTTTGAGCATCCTGGCCACAGAAACACATTGGCTGGGATACATTCACATGTTCACAAACCCAGTTGCAGTGATCACTGTCATGTATTTTTCCCCACATACACCAAAACACTTCCCAGCCCTTCTAAGAAAGTCTAAAGCAAAACCTGCAACATACCACAGCAGAGATCTGAAAGCATCACTGGTGTTCTAAAGTGGATGTGTGTTACATAAAAAAACCCCACAATGACAAAACGCAGATGCAAATCAACCCCTTCTTACCTCTCCTTTCCCCTCCAAACCCAATATTTTTTCCTTTCACTATTCTAGGCTGTTTAGTCCAACCCCACCAAGTGTCTCTTGTGAGACCCCACTTGGAACACTGCGTACAGTTCTGGTGTTCCCAACGTAAGGACATGAAGCAAGTCCAGAGTAGGCCACGAGGATGAGCAAGGGCCGGAGCACCTTCCATATGAAGACAGGCTGAGAACATTGGGGCTGTTCAGCCTGGAGAAGAGAAGCTGCGTGGAGACCTCAGAGCAGCTTTCAGTGTCTGAATGGGGCTACAGGGATGCTGGAGAGGGGCTCTTCATCAGGGACTGGAGTGATAGGAGAAGGGGTGATGGGTTCAAACTGAAACAGGGGAAGTTCAGGTTAGATATAATGCAGAAGTTCTTTACTGTGAGGACGGTGAGGCCTTGGAAGAGATTGCCTGAAGAAGTGGCAAATCCTCCATCCCTGGCAGTGTTCAAGGCCAGGTTAGACAGAGCCTGGAGCAGCCTGGTCTAGTATGAGGTGTCAGAGGTGACCCTGCCCATGGCAGGGGGTTGGAAATGGATGATCTTAAGATCCTTTCCAACCCAAACTGTTCTATGATTTTATGATTTCAGAAGATTCAAACCTAGCCATAGGACAAGCACATTGCATGAATCACTTGGATGTCACAGCTCCATCACTCCCTTTTGGAAATCAAAACTAGGGCTTGTAATTCTGAATATTTTGACGCTCTTGAAGGTTGGGCACACGATTCCTGTAAAAAGAGAGACACACCCAAAATACAACCAAGATGCAGGAAGGGTCTGTCTGTGGGGATACTGTGTCTAGGATTCTCATATACACATTTTTCTTGTTAGACTTTTATCAACGTACGTAACAACATAGAAAAAACACACCCTAGATAACGTTCCACAAAGTTATTCCAGGATGATATTGCCATGACAAAATATCTTTGTGCCACTCATTTTTAATGGCATTAGCAAAGTCCACCCTGATGATCACAAGGTCAGCTGTATAACAAACTGAGCTCTGACCCTCTAGTTCCCTTCAGTAGATACCCAGAGCTAGACGGGATGGCAGGAAAACAGCTGCTTTCCCTACCAGCAACTCAGCTCCAGAAGGAGCTGGGCTGCTAAGCAAGCTGTAGGGATTGCTTCAGGCCTGTGGGATGGAGAGCTGGACCCTCAAAGAAGGGTGACGTGAAGGTCACTGTGAGACCTCACAGCTCCAAGAACTGGAAGCCAGCTCCTAAAATAACGAGCATCCAAGCAAGGCGCAGATGCTTAAGTCCAAGCTAGAAACTGCCTAAAATAGGCAAAAGGAAACTCAGAGATATTCACATAAGCCACACTATCCTCCAGAAATTCACCCACCAAATGATCATGATATGCATTGCTCATGCCCTAAGAGACCAGAAATCCTGGAAACTATTATTCTGTCCCATCCATAGCAAGGATTGCTCATAAGGACTCTGTTAGTCAGATAATTTGGCACCAATTGGCTCCTCCTCAGCAAAAAGAAAGTGGCTATGTTTGAAGCTCCTAGAAAGGTTAACTTTGCTCCTCTACTGTCAACTTTAAAGATGAGGGCCATGGACATCAGATGGGACAGCCCTGCTGAGGGACTTTGAGGGTTAGATGACACCACTGCGTTGAGTTCAGCAGTTCATTAATCACCAGTTGGCTGCAGGAAACCAACAGCCAAAAAAATGCTTAACATGGGCAGAAATTGCTCAAGTCAGTAAAATATAATTTGAAGGTGTGGACCTGGAGTTCCCCTTTACCATCTGACATTCGGGTTTAAGCATCTTTCTGCTACAAGGATTTAACATCATTTCCGTCAGACCTCCTTCGCTCCTCCTCTCCAACTATGTAGCATAGATTCATTGCAGTTGTGATTATGAGGTCTCCTTCGGCTCCCTCTGGGTTAGCCAGGTTCAGAGGAGACCCTTCAAAAGGCCAGGATGGACAGGGATTGGAGCAACCTGTGCCCATGACAGGGGAATGGGACTGGACGAACTTTAAGGTCCTTTCCAACCCAAAGGGATCCTATGACCTAGTTCCTGCTTTGGCTCTACCACACTGCTGACAGATATTCAAAAGGGAATCACTGCTCTGTGTTCTGGTTTTCTCATCTGGAAGATGGGCAATGATCTCAAAATCCTTAAGGAACTCACGCCACAAGCAGCTAAAGAAGTAGTATCAACAAAATCAGCATTTTGTGAAGCTACATAGTTATGACAAAGCAGCAGGATGTCAATGAAATTTTAAAGTGATGGAAAATACATTGACAGAAGCCATTTAAAAGATAGAAAAACTACCAGTTTCACATGAAGGGAACACTGGGAATGCTCTCTCCTCTTTGCCTTCCCTTCTAAGCAAAACAACACCAGAAGTGAACTACAAGAGGGACCTGTTGTTTCAAGTCTGAATGGAAAAATCAGACAACTCTCCCATGGCACTCACGGAGCAGAGGTTAAGAACGAAGGGCACAGCAGAAAGGGGAGATGCAAGATAAGCTGCTTAGATTCACATCTCCCCATTTCCTCTGCTTCATAAGAACTGGGTCATATTATAAACTTATGCAAAGGTGTTTACTTTACATTTTATTTTGGGCTTAGCCATACAGTTGTCAGCCTGTATCAACATGTCAGTCTGTTTGTGCAAACAATCATTCCTTCATGGAAGGATTGCAGTAAAAACAGGCAAAATGTTATGACATGCAAAAAAACTTCCTAAACGTGACAATAAAAGAAAAGCCACTAGAAGAGGATATGTTGTCCTTCCCAATTACATTGCTTAAAACAAAAGAAATTACTCTGTATATATTTCTTCTTCCTCAAGGATAGTACAGGATCAGATCGGATCATCAAGTATAGTACAGGATCAGATCGCATCATATGCTTTCAGAAAGTACCCCATTGCAGGGCAGATAGATTTGTGGGATGGGAATGAGAGAAGAGAAGCCAAGCTCATCAGCACTGTTCACATGTACTTCAAACCACGTAATTCCATGACCCTCTCCATCTCTTCCCCATATAATATCTATGAGGGTTGGGAGAAATAGAAATAGCAGAGATTAGTGGGAGAAATATTAGCCCTGTTGCAGCCCCTCCAGTCTCTTGCAGAGGATGAAAGTAATGGGTGAGAGAGCGCAAGGAAGGGATGAAGGTGGTTTGATGGTGGAAAGGCAGCTGCAGAGAGCAGGGGAGAGGACTGACACAGCAACAGTATGTTTGTCCTGGCAACAGCTCTCGGCCACTTTGTTTCCCTACTGAAGTAGCAACATCTGGCCTCACCCTATTGTATTCACCTTCTGCGCTCTACTGGACTGCACCACGCGATACTCGTCCATGCTCCCCCACTGCATAGCACCAGTGAGGAAGACAACGGTGTCACAGCTTTAGGAGATGTTGCATGGAGTCTCCAGTAACATGCCTGTGGGTCACAGGGACAGAGAATCTCAGATCTGGACACCAAAGCCTCATGACAGACATACGAGTTATGTTGTGGTGATGCTGTGCAACAGACAGTTGTGCAGCATCCAGTGCAGCTGGAATCCATGGGCCACACTGGAGCTGAGATGCCCTCAGCTAGAACTATCACCCTCAGGCCATTCATCTTTGACCCCTCTTCACACAATGATGATATTACAAATCCTAAAGGCAGTTACAGTATTAAACCAATTCTGGACTAGCTCCGTACACAGTTTGCCCAGATGAGACTGAGGCTGAGGCCAGGCAGGGAAATGCATCCCTCTTTCTTCTGAGCTTTCCTATTTGGAAATGTAACTTTGTTTGTCAGGGGCATCTGCTGATATCTTCTACCAGGAAAAGAGAAGCAGTGAAGGCTCATTCCCTGCTCAAATATTGGTACTGAACAGGTCCTGAGAATCAGGAATTGCAAAGTGTAACAAGGAACAGTGCAGGGCTTGAGCTACAGCCACCGACACACCTCAGCAAGCCAAAGCCCCTCTTTCTTAAAGATACTTCACTCCTCCCACAAATGAGGTTTTTTACCTGACACCAGTGCAGAGGTTAAGGGCTCTGCACTGGTGTCAGGTAAAATATTAAGTGGTAATTTAGGAGAAACAGCGACTTCTGTACAAATTTCATAGTGCTCAGTGCAAACTCCAACACGCCTGGAGCTGCCAGGCCCTGAGATTCACTACCAGAGTCACCAAGGAGGCACCCAGGCACTTGGCTCTGCTCTTGACACAAGGTTCAGCTATGGCTAAGACAAGTGAACTCATATCCATAGATGCCTTCAGCTAGGAAGCACTGTTTGAGGCTTCTCCATTATCCTAGGAGCTCTCAGAATCCTCCATCAAATAATTAAAACCATTCTGAGTGTGAAAAGCACCCCTGAATGAGACACAAAACTCATGGCAGCTTCCACCTTACCTTCCTGGCTGCAGAGCTCCCCTGGGCAGCTGGCGCAGCTGACACTGCTGCTCTGGTGCACCCAGTGTGGCCAAGTAGCCATGGCTGAGTCCTCATCAGCTTCTGGATCCTATACAGCATTAATCCACTCAGCTCCAGCCATGCCCTGCTTCCCCCCTTGCACAAGGAACCCGGTGCTCTATTCCTCCACAGCTTACAAAGGGCACTGTGGGAAGGTTGTGGATGATTCCCAAATAACTCATGTCTCTGCTGGGCAGACAATTCAGGTGAGATGTCCTGTTAGTGCTGCAGTGGCCTTTGGGGGCAATGCCCTGAGATGAAGACAACTCCTAAGTGCTACATCTGCAGGGAAACAGACCCAAGCCATGAAGAGAAAGAGGTTTTTACCCCTCCCCGGCCAGGCAGCCTGTATCTTTGTTGCGAGGGATTTCAGCTAACGTAATGAAAGTGGTAAGGGCATTGAGGCTAGCTTATACACAGACTGCAATCTTGTTATCCTCAGTGGGTTGAAGCTGCCTGGGGTCAAGAATCACTAATTAATTACTAAATGAAATGTAGCTCTGAGGGCTCAGGTCCTCCTGTTCTGCATGCACAGTACGTGAGAGAGCAGATGGATAACTCAGGCGCATGGCTCATTCAGTTCTGCGCTGTCCTGCTCTTGGAGCTGTGGCACCAGCACAAATGACCTAGCACCTTCATTCTCCATGGCAAACTCCAACGCTCAATACTCCTGCAGTGACCAGTGGGACGGCTGAGGGTGTCACAGAGCTCCCCTGAATGCAAGGATTTCTTCTTGCTGAAACATCTGGCAAATTTTGTGGATGAGCTGCACTCATCTGGCAGCCTCCCTTGGTCCTCAGAGCAGAGAAAGGGCTCTTGTGTCTCAGAACATCTCCCAGCACTATGGTGTATTTAGTACCTAAGCCACCTTTTTCAGGACTACCTAGTATTCATGGGGGTGGTAGGAAGAGTTGGACTACAGCACTAAGAGAAATCAATCACTGTGTCCTCTTGAAATGTATGGTTTCCCATTCCCTGCCACAGACATCCATGTCATTCAGACTCAGATGAGCAGCAGACTGCCCAGAGCTGATTCATCTCCAAGGGCATCTGACCTGTAATAAGTTGAACTGCAAGATGTTCACTGAACTCTCCAGCTTACTATTGGAAACTTGGCCAAGCCTTTGCGAGCAGATGAGATAGGAACTGGTACCTGACCATACCACAGCAGATGGAGATTTAAAGGGTAAGAACAGAGAGAGCTTTGCAAGCCACAGTGAAACCTGCCTCATGCACACTGTTCATGCTAGCATGACAGAGCCCAGGAGTGCAGCAACCATGCTTTTAAAGCCCAAACCCAATGTGTGGCTCCTGCATCTGGTTCCAAGAGCTGGCTGAAACTTCAAGCAGTCCAAAGCCTCAGAGTTTATCTCTGCAGAGTCCCTGCAGCCGCTTTGAGACCTGGCCCATCTTCAAAACTGGAACCGCTATTGGCAGTTGCGTTCCTAACCTATTAGAGGGAAAAGGTCTTGGCTTTTGCTCAGGCTTACTGAGAACCTCTTATCAAAAGAATCTATATTAGAAAACTAGGACAAGACTTCAAAGTTATTGATAAAAAGAAGCCAGTGACCTCATGTCATTTGAGTTTTCAGGCGATGCATTTCCACTGTGAGAATATTTTTGTATATTTTAGAAGAAAAGTTTCTTTTTCTGCATAAAGTTCTCTGAAGAACTGTAACAGTTCTCAAAATGCTCTCATCTCTTCAGCATAACTTCAAATCTTCAGAGTTTCACATCAGGCTGGAGTTACCAACCACTGAAGTCAATGCAAGTGTCTTCCTGGAGTGGCTGGAACAGAGCATAGCATTCTGGCAACACCATTATTTCCCCACTGAGGAATGGAAACATAGTTTTAGTTCTCTTGATTCATCTTCCTGCTTCATTTGGTGTCTTGAAATTCTACTGTACACCCAAAATGCAACAGAGATCAGATATGAACCAAGCCAGCCTTGGTGTCATTAGCATAAGGAGTCTACTGTCCCATTCCCTGCCCTGTCATCCACTGTCCCAGCCATTAAAAGCATTGCCTGCTTTCCGAGAGAGCAAATATGTTTTGCAGCTTGACCTTCACTCATCAAATACAGGTTCTGACAGACCTGTGAGGGCACAGGCAGAGCAAACTGCACAGCAGTTTGCCTTTCCACATGGAATAGCACATATACCAGACAGTAACACCTCAGCTTGGTAAAAGAGAGGTAGACTCATTTACACAGACAGGAGACACTCAAATACACCCACACACGAGCCTGCACTGAAGCTTTGGGTGAAGGTGGAGTTGTAGCTATGATAACTGAGCTACCTGAGCACTGAGGCTCTGCCTCAGTCTGTGTAATTCCCACTCCTTTGGAAAAGAGAGCAGTCCCGCATCTCCGAGTAACATCTGAAACTGTTGCTTTACCTGAAGTAAGCCAGAAACAACTGAGGTGAACAAATATATCATAAGGGCACTGCACTCAGTGTCTGGTATGATAAAAACACAACACATCCTCTCAAAGTGACCTTGCAAAGTGCCTAAAAGCAGAGAGCATGATGCAAGGGAACACAAATTATCCAAGTTTAGAGGTGTTGGGAGAAGGATGCAGCAGTGTCCTGCTGGCTTCTGATACAAACTGTTACGTTGCTCCTGCTCTGTTGTTTTGTCTAAACCTGCAGATTATTTAATATCAAAGGTGAAGGCTTCAACCTGGCTGAGAAACTGCAGGAATTCAGAGTGATCTGGAGGGAATTACAGGAATGCTGCCTGCTGATCAGATTAAAGGGAGAAGTGCGGGGGCTCCCAAGGGTCTTCTTAGTCAACCTTTGCTGCTGACAATACTGTGCTTTGTCTCTGATTCCTGCTCTTTAAAATGATTCAGGTTATGGCACGGGAAATGCCTCTGCCTCCAGAGGCTTGCATCCAGCCCTGTTCCACCAGGATGGCAGGGACCCCTCAGTGAGACTGAGGATAGATACTCAAGCGCCAGACCTAACACATATTTTTGCTTCCTCTTGCCCTTGATATGATCAAAACACTTGCATGCCCTTTTCTAAAAGAGCAATAGTATTTTAAACCATTCATTCAGCCTCCCCAAGGCCAAAGTTGCAAATCATGCTATGAAGAAGGAAGATACCCAAAAACTTTCTGCAAGCCTGTAACATGGGCTGGCTTCAAGGCTGTGCAAGGGCACCCTCATCACTTGGGTATTTTCCCTCTTTCTTTAGGGCCCAGGCATCATCTGGTACCTCTAAACCCCAGTCTGCTTCTCCAAAGTAGAAAGCAGTCCTTCTTGAGAACTACCTCCCAAAAGAGTTGTCAGTTATCTTCCTAATGAATTCAGCTGGCTCATTAGACAGGAGGGCAGAAGAAGAGCAGTTCACCAAACAGAAACAGGAGTCAGGCTGCTAATGCAGTAGCTGTTGATATGCAAGAAGCTACAGGAAGACCCCAGAAGGGCAGAGGTTGGTGTGACATATAGTTCCACCATCTCACAAGTTGAACAGTTCCCTCTGGTGCTCTCAGAACAACAAAGTGCACTTTTTCCCCCTCCTAAGAATTCGTTTTAACCCTAAGGGCCGTTTAACACATTTGATAGGATGCAATACAGATGTCCAAAAGTTCAAACTTAACAGCAGCTCCCATCAAGCAGCTCCACTGCATTCACAGGTCAATGCCTCTTGCTTATGTCTCCAATGAAATAATTAGCTCAAAAGGTCACTATGGTTCTGCTTATTTTCCTGTTCAAAAGCCAATTCCATGATCCAAATATGCCTCAGTTTGGGGAAACTCATCAAATTCTTTTGTATGTCACAACCGCCCATGACTCACTGCTACTCCTAAGCATCTCTCAAAGGCAGGGCATGTGAAGCTGAATCCATCTCTCTAACTCCAGTGATACTTTAGAGGATAAATATGACTCACTGAGCTGCTTGCTGTAAGCCACATAAATTTGGTGCATTTCCTCCTCATCTGCAGTTCTCTCTCATTCTACCCAATGCTTTTAGGTAGCAACTTTTGGTGGAGAACCCTTTGATCTCTGAAATTTCTGCTCCATTTCTGTGGCAACAAACATAACCTGTGTGATCATGAATAAACCCTACCATATTCCTCCCATCGCCTTCTTGCTCTAACTACTTTCTAACTGCTAATGTTAGCAAAGTGAGGCCATCTGCACAGCTTCCACCTACCTTGAGAAAAAAATTAACTGAAGAAATTTGTCTTCCTCACCCCACTCTTCAGCTCCTGGAAAATGAAACTGCTCAATGACTCAGAATAACCCCCTGAAGGAGTGCAGGTAATTCTAGAGTTCATCAGTGGGATGAGGATGCTGTGGTTTACCAGCCACCTCCTCACCCCTGCCTCTTTCAAGTCAGTAAACAGAATGTTTCTCTTGTTTCGGTTTTGATCCCTGCATATGCATCGTTCTGGTTTCCACTGAGTCCAATGAGCAAAATCAGCCTCTCCATCCCCCTTGCTCCCAAGGAGAATTTGTAAGGGGGATAAACTGGCATTGCAGCAGGGTGCAAATGGGTTTGAAATACACGGAGACAGCTGAATATGAGCTGCAGGACTTGGGGTGTTTGGCTGCCTTGGAGGCTTCCTGGGGAAAGCACGATTCCGGGTGAGCAGCACAGCAGGGCTTCGTCATTACTCGCTGTGAAACTCAAGGGGGGGGGGGGGAAGCAAAATCAAAGGAGAGCAGGAGGTGAAAAGAAGGCAAAAGGGTGCCTTCAGGGCTCCTTTCATGCATCTAGCTTCACAATCCACCGGTCAAGGTTCCTAAGCAGGAACAGAGACACTATTCAGGACAAATCTGGATGTTATCCCAGGGCACCAGGGACACCAGTAAAGGGAAAGTTTTGACAGGTGAAATGACCTTAATATAATTAGCCCTGCCAGCCCCTCCTTCCTCTGCCTCCTTCACCTTGCCTTGAAAACGGTAGTCTTTTAATGAGCTCCTTTTTCTCCCTGTAACACAATACCACTGGTTCCCCACTCTTTTGCTCGCACATTTCAAACGGGACATACATGATCTCCTCCATCCTTGCGCCCCCCCTCTCTTGCCCAGCTAGATGGACATCTAGAGATATTGCCATTGATTCTTCTGCTGCTGACTGGGGTGGGGTTTTTTTGTTAAAGGCTGAAAGGAACCCCTGTAATAGAATGATTTGGCCTGTGAGTCAAATCCCCCTTGATGAACAGTCAGACACAAATGTCAATAACAATTAGATTGGCCAAGGGCTCCAGTCACTTAGGACTTCAGTTTTCCATCTACAGTGCTCAAAATGAAACCCCCAGTGCTGTGATCTCCAAATCAAGTTTGGCATCAGGAATGAAAAGACATCAACAATAATAAAAGGCTGATGGCAGAGTAAGAGCAAAAGACAGACAATAGGGTGGTGTGTGTGTGTACACTCACATGCGCGCATACAAGGAGGGAAATAAAGTGGGAGCTGATGTAAAAATCCATCAAGAGATGAAACCAGCCCTGCTTAAATAAGGATCTAAATCGCCTCAGATTCCCCTCCCAGACAAGTTCAACTCCTCTGGGCTTTAAAATTTCCACCTCCTGCTGTCCAACATATCAAGCACAGGAAGCAAACGAAGGAAAGAAAGCCCTTAAGTGCAGGCTGTATTTTTTCCTGTTCCTAAATTGTAAATATACAGTGGAGGCAAGAAATGCCCAATCTAATTAAGAGCAGTTGAGAAGTATGGAGACAGGGTCCTCCCAATGGGAATGCTGCAGGTTAAAGAGGTTAAAAAGAGGAATGTTCTGCCTAATGAGGGAAGTTTAACATTGTGTGCACACTTCCCCACTGGTGAGGCAGGCTGGGTAGAAGGGGATTAAAGACATGGAAGACGCGGTTCCATGGCAAGAGCAGGTGTGTGCAGGCAAGCCCCAGTGACGACTGAGTGAGGGCAAGATGTTCTGAGGTTTGTAACTCAGCGTAGCAGCTCAAAACATGGTCCTGAAGAGAACCTGCATTGAAGTCATTATCCTAAGTTAAAAGCCAGCTTACCTTGCTTCTCACTTCACCCTGCAAGTGTAGGGCTCAGAAATGTCTGTGCCAGGTCAGCCATCATCAGCCACTTGCTGCCTCCATTGAAACACCGAACTAGGAAATAGCTAGCACTTTGGCACACAGTGCTAACTCCACTACCAGTGATATTGCTCCTAAGGAGAGGTAATATCAAAACCATTTCAGTTCTTGTTTCACTGCATACAAGCTGAGTCTGCACCGATGGCCACAATACCAAAGAGCAGGATCTTCAGCCTGGTTGTGCACCCCAGTTGTAGGGATGCTGCTTCCTCCACCCCAAACCTCTCCTTTCCACCATGTATGCAGGCATGGAGAGAACCAGCAGGTCCCTTCTTTCCAGTGGCTGTGCACCAGGATGGTGGCATAATCCATGGACTTGATCCATCCGCTCTGCAGACACAGCCTATGGATCTGAGCTGAAGATGAAGAAGTGAGATATTGTGGGGTGAATGGAAAAGAAATCACGTCATGTAAGATAAGCATCAGGCATGGGGAAACTCAGGACTGGAGATTTTACAGAATGAGGTTTGAAAGGATGCAAGCCATCTCCATAGAGATACCTGTGGGCACTCATGTGAAGTATAAAAGCCATTTTCTATGATGCAGTTCTTACAATGAAGTATATTTAGTCCTGTTATTTGGAGATTTCGATGGCACATTCAATGCCTTGTGGAGCACAAAGTGAGCTCACCCCTGCACAGAGCATGCGGATGCTGTGTTACAGTAGGACCTTCCACCTGCTACTGGCACCGGGAAAGCAAAGATAGTTTTGGCCCACCCCCTTGGCCATGCTTTAGTCATGAAGAAAACAGGAGGATGCAAGATGCAGTTCTTAACCTACACTTCATCCCCTGGTAAAGCACTCAAATGTTTTCTAGCTGCAAAGACCACCCTTCCCCTTCTGGGATGGAAAACACAGTCCATACTCAGGCTGTAGCTCAGTATTATTAGGTGGCTGCAGAACACACTCCTTGGCACACAGAGAGGATAAATAAAGTACCTAAGAAAGAGTATTTTTCCCTTTTCTAGACTAATTCTTCTGCTGTGATTGCACTAAGTTTTTTGACTAGGCACAGAGATTAGGAGAAGGTTGGATGTGCCCTGCTTAGATGTGCAGGTCTGCAGCTAATCCCTGTGTTGAGGAAGTCACCAGTGTAGCAAGAGGTTGACCCCCACTAATGAAATCATGTCACTGCTTTGCTTCACTTTACCCAAATGGGCTTCACTATTAATTCTGCCAGAGCATGCAATGTGTTAACCTACATCACAGCTGGTTAAACACAGAGCAAACACTGTTTGTATTTACTTATTTATTGTTGGAATTAAAACTTTCTCAATAGGCTCTTTAAGGGCCGTTCACCTTCTCAAGGCATTGGGAACATCGATCGTTTGCCTGCTTATTGAGTTTAGACTGAAGAACTTTATATGCAAAGGGCAAGGAAGAGTAGCAGAGAGCTGGTTGGGTTTTGTTTGGGATTCGTAGTTGCATACTCACTAGGCTGAAAAAACCCACCTCACTCTTCTTTACTGGAATTTCAGCTCCTTGGACATACCAAAATCCCAGCTCCCATTTCATACTCCCATCTCACCTTGAACTAATTTGAAAACCTTCATCTTGAAACCACTTACAGATGAAACAAGCTGCAGGCCCACAGCTATCCTGGCCATCTCCCTGTATGGGCTTGGCATCTTCAGCCATGCTCCGAGGGGCAGGATTCCTACTGCAACAGCCCGTATCTATCATAAATGTCCTCCTCCCCTACACCACCCTGAGCCCTTGTGACAGAGGCTCTGCCATCAGCCCTGTTTTAGAGACTGGAGATGCAAAGAGTGCCACTTCAGTATCTTTTATGAAGTCTCAGCTCAGGGTTAGATATTTACTTACCATAGGACAATATGCCTAAATCCCAGAGCCAGATGCCTTGCCTAGACACAAGGAGCTAGTGGCAATGCACACATCTCAGGCTTACTCTCCTTAAGCTTTCAAAATGCCTTGGCAATCCCTATGGTTTCTGCACCAGATTAGAGATGAAACAGAAGCACACAAATCCCAACAGAAGAAAGCTGTTTCCCTGGAATCCCAAGATAGAATTAAACAAAATACCTTAGGAAAACTGAAAATGTGAACTTGCGCAGAGTGACCCATTTGGCAGCACCTCCAAGAGAGATGACAGGCTCTCCCATCCCTATGAAACTCAGCCCCGTAACAGGCAAGGGCTGCTCATGTGGGGACAGCAACGGCCAGCCCATGTCCCAGCTTTGAGAGGGCCAGAGCAGGAGGCAGATGGCCTGCAGACTGCTTGGCGACACGTCTCCATCCCCATCTCTCAGTTGTGGCCGGGTGTCCTCGCTCACGTGGCAGCAGAGGGGAGGGAGAGCGCCTGGTCCTTGCGTGCACATGGGATCACAGCAGCTGGGGCCAGGAGAGCTGCCAACCCACATATGGACTTGGCCTCCTCCCTGGCATCACCACCCAGTGAGGGGCTCATTGGTCCTGACCAGCACTTTGGCCCACCATGGCAAGACTGCTGAGCAGCTCAGCGTCTCCTATTAAAGTGCTTTTCCCCATGTTCCTTCCCCAGGATAATGGCCGCGGCCCAAAAAAGTTAGCAACAAGTTCTTGGGAAGTGGCTGTTGCTGCAAAAGTAAAGTATCCGTTCTTGCTAAGAAACGTTTTTCATCTTTGAGGGGAAAACACATACCACATGATTTCCAAAAAGGAGCTGCTCTGGTTTACAAATACAGTACATTAATAGCTTTGTAAACATTTATTCAGTATGACAGCTGACTGCAACATGTGGCATTAATTAGAAGACTCAGCAATGTAGCATATTAAGAGCTAAGTTAAATCTGAATTAGCTGGGTTTGTTGAGACTAAACACCCGTGGGGGAAGTCCTCGGATCTAATACATTATGACTCACTTGACACGGGAGACCCACAGGCCCGATTCCCAATACACTGGGGGGCCTTTATTCATACTCCATCTCTACACAAGAGCTGCAAACTCTCAAGATACCATAGATCAGAGGGTGTTGATGTTGGGATGTTGTGACAGAATGGGGCACGTGAGTCCCTGGCTCCCAGCTCCCCTAAACCTTCCTAAGGAGGTAGCAACACAAGCTCCCTTCTCCTTCCCAGACACTGAAAAAGAGTCCAGACAAGAAAGGAAAGGATTTTACATTCCCATGGGCTTAAGGATCTTGCTTAACTCTCCCATACAGTCACCTTCCCAGGCATGGGTGACAACAGCTTCTCTGCCATACATGGTTGATGGTGCAGCTGCCTGGGGTGCTCTGTGTCACTAGCGCCATGAGGCACTGGCTGGCAGCACTACACATGCCACTGCAGACGAGCTCAAACTTGAAACCCAAGTTTGCTGCTCTGAAATCAGCCAACTGCTTGCTTTTTAGCTCAGGGGATAAAGGCACCTTCTGGCTCTCTGCTGCCTTGGCAGGGTTTCAGGGCGGTGTACTTAGGAGCTACAACACAAAATGGGGAAACTCTTGGTTCCTCTTCTCAGGGCATCGCCAACCTCCTGCGTCTCACTTGGTTCATCTGAAAAAGCAGTGAGAAACACTTGCTTTGCTATCCTTCAGTTACCACCAGGACTGTTACAACTGGCAGAGCACTGTGAAATGCACAGAACACCATGTGAGCATACCAGCCTTGGTGGGTTTTTACCTCAGCTGCAACAGGCTGAGTCAAAGCCAGACAGCTCCCAAACATCGCTGGTCAAACATCATCCATTAGGCTATTTCTACCTTTCAAACCCATCTCTTGTGTCATTTGCATTATGTCAAATGAGAGCAGCTCACTGACAGCCAGTGAATTTACATCAGAACTGATTGAATTTCAGGAAGACCAGAAGCAAGGTCTGCATCTCAGATCAAAGTAAGAACTAGCTGAGATTATGTAGTGGGGTAAAAATGGACCAGCACAGCCCAGAGTGCTGTCAGCTACCATGTCTCAGCTAATCCATGGTAACAAATATACCAAACCCTGTCTGTTTGAGAACTTTGTATAAATATATTGTATAAAGTGATAAATATTTAGGACAAGCACAAGATAAACCATCTCAGTTCACATTCAAGCTGTTGCAAGATGATGCTTTAAGAGGTTTAAGACACTGTAGTCCTCTTCCCTCTCATTAGGGATTGGAAGAACAGACCATGAAGTCACCCATCAGCACTTCCAGCAGGCAGGAACTCTGAACCTGAGCTGGGAATTGAAACAACAGAAGCAATGAGGTCCTTTCCACCAAACCCATGCAAATCAGGCAGGCAAATATGGGCTTGGGAATGAGCAGCTATTCTAACTGTCAAAGGTTTTCAGTTCACAAGCAATGCCTGGCCAATTCAGCTTAAAAGCAAAACCAGGGACTGGTCACAACCGGCTGGTGCCACAGGATCCTGTCCCAGTTACTGGCTCACAGAGGAAGTTAATGAAGGCGAGAGGCAATGACAGACAAGTTGGTATTTCACCAGCAACATGTGATTTGATTTGGAGGTCCCATGTAGGCACAGACACATTGAGCAACGCAGCTGTGAAACAGTCTGAGCAGGTCTGTGTTCACCTTACAGCATTAAAGCAAACTTTCCTTGCCCTGGGCTCCTTACCTTGGACAACTAAAAGTGTATTTGATTACAAGCACAGATGAGAGTACTTCCAGAGGTGCTGAGTCCCCACAGTCCCTGTTGATTTGAGCCCTTGTTCTTAGAGCCAGATAAACCACCTCAAAAGCAGTCATGTCATTATCTGTGGCAGTTCCAGCTTCACGGATACAGTATTGCTAATATTAATTGCCAAAAAGCAAATAAAATAAATCTCTGCATGGGTCTGTCTTCTTCATTATCCTGGATCAGATACTCCCACTCTTACCCAAGTCTGTCCCCCTTTGTCCCTTCACACACTATTTTATCCCCCATATATCTGCCAAATGGAGAATAAAACTACTAAACTGTGACTTAAACAGTTATTTCTTGAATTTAAGCCCCTTTGTCCTTATTAATGTTGCATCAAGGTATGCTCTCCATTGGCCTGCAGCAACAGCTTTTGAATTAGGTCACCAATAAAAGTGAAAAACAGAAGACCAGAAAGTAAGATGTACATTTATTACCAAATAAATTGTATCATGGTGTTTCTATTATAATCTTAACCTGAAATAAGAGAAAAGGCTGGTCAAAAGTTGAATGTTTGCATGGCAAATATTTCTTAAGATATCTACATTCAAATTAGCATGAAAAGCCCAAATCAGATTTTGGGGGAAATGAAAACTCGTGAAAATGATTTGTTGTGACACTCTCCCCCATTCTTTGCAATAGGAACTCATTTCCACTTCAGCATTTCAAATGGGGCTCAGCTCTTTTGTCCTTTGTATTATAAGTAATGTGCAGCATAATGAAAGGCAGAATTCAAGTAAGAAGCAGCTTTTCATCTCCTCCTAAAAGAAACATTTTGGTGTGTTCCATATTTTTTCCAGTAAAATCAATTCTCATAGGAAAAAAAAACCCTCAAGTACTACAGCAGCTATTAGTAGAACTAACAAGCACCAATGATAATTCTCTCTCATGGCACTTTCAAAGCTATGGAGGTCCCGTACACAAATGAAATCTTCTCTTCAGTAAAACCAAACAGATTTGCCAACTCATGACTTTAACACAAATCTCTGGATATTTGAGATTTACTTAAAGGTCTCAAGTCCAGGAAACGAGCAATTACATGAGAGTCTCAGCTGTCATTAGAAGAAAAATGTAAATTCAACGAAGCCAGTATCCTTGTTGTTCCAAGGAAAAGCTTGGAAATATGACCCAAGTACAACCCACATGCACAAAATCCAGAAACCAAATAAATAGACCTCTTATGTGTTCTATCTTAGTAACTTTTGACACCAGTCGCCTGATTCTGGAGCATTTCAGGTTAGCAGAAATAACCACTGAATCTGATAATGGCCCTTCAGATCATTTCCCTCCTCCTCTTTTCTCCCTTTGCTAGTACTTCTATAGAAATTGAGATCTAAAGTGCAGTTGCCTTTGGAAGGTATGTTTGGAAACCCAGTGATTTAGCCAGATTTTTCTGAAACAAAGGAAATTAATTTAAGAGCATCAGGAGGAAAACACTGATTTTAATGTATGGTAAAACCTGCCATTCCTAAGCTTGAAGAACAAAATCCTACTAACAGCTTAGACACAGTGCTGAACAAAGAACAAATCTCCCAGTGGCAATTACGTGCTTAATAATGCTCTTCTACACAAACCTTCTCCATCAGGATCTGAAATCAAGGTCTGCACATCCAAGAGGATAATGGCCACATGGGACCACTAACTGCTGAGCAGCCCTGGTGACTCACACAAGTATGGGGTGAGGCAGTAGAATGCTGTATCTATCTCCTTTAATGCCATTAAATCAATTCCATTTGCAGTCAGATTGTACAAGCAATTCATCCATATGATTCTTCTCATCCTAATGAAGCTATTTGAAATAAAGCAGGTGAATCAGGACTTAAAAGTAGTTTCCCTTGACAGGCTAAATGTAGATGTCTACATCTTTGACTAGATGTACAGCAGACTTAAGTTGCAATCCCTGTGCTCAAGTACATGGAGAAGACATCTTCTATGATGCTCAAAGTTAGGGATGATGAATCTTGTGTACCTTTGAGATGTACATGTATCCATCTCTCTGATAAGTTTGGAAACTAATACTTGCTCTATTGCTGAATTTGGATGAAATTAAGGATCTCAGAGTGACTACTACAAGTTTCATACAAACTAACAAGTAGGGAAACACATGATTAGCACCCATGTTTGCCCTTGCTAATAACAGCCAATACACCAAGCTCAAGTAGTGCCTTTGAAATACTCTGGAGTTAGAAAGTTGCTTATCAAAACCAAATGAAAATTTAGTATGTGTGTGTGTTTGTATACTCTCTATACGTGTGTATATGTATATACTTGATGTCTTATTGGGCCATTCCAGATGCTAAGGCTTTAATAAAAGCAGTAACACTGTAAGGTTTCCAGCAACACTTACAGTGAGACCCTCATTTTACTGAGAAATCCCAAGGGTGGTTATTTGCTAAGCCTGCTATAATTCTACTCTTTCAGCCGGAAGGAGAATGTCAAGGCTTCAGAGCATTGCCAGTACAACCAGAACCTCATTCAAGCTTGGCATCTTTCACCAGAACCTTTGTGCTAGGAATATTCCTGCAGTGTGAGTGCTTCTGCCAACACTAAGAGGACTTAGAAAAAGTTCACATGCATGTGCTGCCCCATGTATTCAATATATCCATGTTCTGGGAGGGGACAGAACTTCAGGTGCAGAGCTATTCTAACAACTTCTACACGTGGGATTGAATATTATCCACTTAAATATCCCCATACACTCAGAGACATCTCCCTTCCCATTGAAGAAGGGACTTCAATACAGCCTGATGCAACCCTTTACCCACCACCAAACCTATTGCCATACTGGTCTGTCACCGTGGTTCATACTAAATCCAGTAACCTCAAAGGTTAACCACTTTCCCAAACTTCCCAATCTCTCACATCTGCCAGTAGCGTGAAGTACAACCAACAACTAGCATAACACAGGCTATTCTTCCTACAGAACCACAGCTGCTCATCACAAATGCAGCTCCCACTCCTCTACTCCAAGGAGTAGTAGACTCAATACTTTCTATTTTGATGGTCTTTTAACACTGCAGCGTGAATCTAAAGATAGGAGCCAGAAAAAGTTCCAATTGCAGAAGACTCGAAACCTAGAGAGTCAGGAGGTCTGGTTCTAATCTTCAATTTAACACCAGGGTGTAACTTCAGGCAAGCCTGGGTTTCTTTTTCATTCTCTGATTGTTTTCACTGTACGCTCTTTGGGGCAGGAACTGTGTCCCATTGTGTTGTTACAGGGTGTGGAACAATGGGCCCCTGACCTCAGCTAAGGAATCAAGAGATTACAAGAATTATTTAGAGGAAATCTGTGGTTAAACAAGGAATTGGAATCAGACCTCAAGTCCCCGTCAAGTGCTAGGACCAGATGACTATCCTTTTTTTACCCTTCATTAAAAAGAAGTCATAATCCACATTTATTGTTGTCCAACATTTGCCATTTTTCACACGTCTCCTCGCCCGCCCAACATCTAAGAGCCTCCGCCTTCTCCCAGCTCTGCTGCCACGCTGCAGCAGAGCCTCTTGCCTTGACAGCAGCTACAGTGGTGAATGCAGCTCGTTCTGCTTCTGATAAAAAAGGGGTATCTGGGGAAGGAAGCAGGAGAAGGAAATCAAAAGGAAATGCAGGAGCTCACTGTGTTTGTGTGTGCGCATGGGATTCTTCAGCAGTACATCGGAAATTAATCCCAGCCAGGGTGAACTCTGTGTGGTCTCACTAGCCATCCAAGTCAAACTCCAGTTCACCCTGGCTGCCAAGCAGAGTTGTGGAGGAGAAAAGGGTTCAAGACAACGTGGAAAAGGAACAAAGAAGCCAAAAAGAGTGAGCTGGTGCTATTTTTCCTCCAAGTTTTCCACCCCCTTCCCTTCTTTTCCTTTTTGTTTTTAAACAAACCACCTGGATTTTTAGATCTCCAGAATCTCATTAAAGGGCTTTTACCCCTTCATGAATTGGAGGCATTTGATGAAAAGGGGTAACGGGAGAGAAGTGTGTCTGCTTGCGGGAGGGGATGAGGAGGGGGAAGAGGGGGAGATAATGGGGCATTGGAGCCCTTAATTTCTCCTGTCTCCCCTGCCGGTAATAGGGCTGGATGTAAACACTGCTCTGGTGAATGTTGGAGAGTGATTACAGGATAGCTGGGGAAGGAGGAAGCATTTTGAAACCACAAGGAGGAAAGCAGCTCTTTGATGGAGACTTAGTAATTTCTTTCTTCTCCATGCACTCGTCCCTCGAGCCACAGCCCCCCTTTCCCTCTGTCCTCCACCTTCTGTAAGCACAGCAGCACAAATGAGATGTGGGCCAAGCTGTTCAACATTTGAAGGCAAAGTGGGCTCAGCAATAGCTTTCACTACATAGGATACAAAAGAAGAGGCTAATAATGCTGTAATAGGCCTTTCTGGTTTCAGTTGCAGAGCCAGTTGTCCTAGGCAGTGCACAAGGAGCCCAAGAGGAGGGAAGTCACAAACTGGACAGAGAAACCTCCTGGAGCTGGATGTAAGTTCAGAAAATGAAGGCAGTGTATTCTCAGCAAGCACCATGCAGGCACCAAAGTGCTGCTGGCTGAGCACACAGCAGCTCCAAGGTGTTCAGAGATGACCTTGCCAGGGCAGACCTGAGGTTCACCCAAGCTAATAGCTGCTGAAGGAGAATATTACCATCTCCTACCCGTGGATGGATCCTGGGGCTTCACGTTCAACTTCTGACCTAGTGAAATCAGCTACTTTACTCTGCTCATGTGGAAACTGGGAGGCAACTACTCCTCTAGGAAGAGCTTGCATCCAGGGGCTGGGAAGAGTTGGGCATTATTGATCAGGCTGCATGTGGACGTGCAGTGCTAGAATAAAACACCCATGAGGGAAATCCCTTGACATAAACAAGTTCATCATCTATCTTCACACACAAGGCTTCCATGTTCCTAAATAGTGGAGATGTTTTTGCAATTCCCATCTAAACTCATGGGATGGGCAGAAACAATCTGGCTTTTTGAGAGTTTTACAAAGTTTTGGGTAAAAGACCCTACCTTACCCCTGTTAGTGCTGCAAGGGCTGCTCATTGCTGCTCTCTGGGCCATACTCCTCTGGAGCAGAGCTGGCAGGAGCTCAGTGTGCATCCCCAATTCAGTGCTTGCTTTCCAGTACACATTAGCAAGCAGTTTTTCCCTCCCTCAGCCAAGTCCACTCCTGGCAAAGAGCAGTGATTTTACAAGATCAAGGATACATTCAGCCTTCAGTTAATTCCTAACCCCTCCAGATACTTTAATGGGAGCTAAATACCCCAATTCTACATAATCCCATAGGTACGGGGTATCTAAGTATCCTAGCCTCCACCCAAAGGATTTTCATGGATCTCAAACGGTAATTCAGCTCTAATCAATCTTTAACTGAATATAATCTTTTAATTAAATCTCCTGCTTAATGCATCCACTCCTCAGCACCTAATACTTTTTGCCCTTGGCTTGTAGTATTTCCTTGCACGACAGCACCACCACAAAAGCCTCCATTTAAACAACTGTAAATGATGAAGAGTACACATCCTGTACTAAATACACATGGTTTACAAGCTGGAATAAATATATCAGACCTTTCTGTTACATGTACAGAGCAATATCTATATCAAGGTCATTATTTTGCTTTGTTTATTCATGTAAGTTTGCTTAACCAACATATGTATATAAATACAAGGCAACTCAAAAGCTATTTATATTCAAGCCCTGAGGAGTCTTTTGTTAGGTCTCCTTCAACGCAAGAACTTGTGCATGAACTATAGAACCTACCAAAACAGTGATAACAATGTCCTTCAAATGAGGCGGAGCCACCACAATACTCCCAGACACCTACTCACTGCTCATTCTTCACACTGTTTTCTCCCTCCAGTACTCTTAAGCTCCCTAGTCCATATGTCTATGGCAGTTCAGATTCTAGGCTAGAATTAGAGACTTTCAACTGTAGTGCAGCTAAATCCCTCTTTCGCAGTATCATGGCTACAGAGTTCTCTGCTGCTTTTGGAACTTCCCTCCTTCACTCCAGGTCTGCGTGTTTCTGGTATCTGAATAAACCTCTGGAAGGTGGGAAAAGTGATTAAAAAGTCTTAGATTTAGTTACAGCCTGAATTGACCATTTTTAAATCCCTCTGTTAGATGTAACTGAGGTCCCATGAGCTCCCAAGCCAGTAACAGGCAAAAAAGATACAGAGAGACTTGCAGCAACCTCAAGCAGGACAGGCAACACTTCCTAGTTATTTCCAGATCTTACCTATCACGCTTTGCTCTACATGCTTTCTCCATCCACAGTTACCTGGGAACAAGACCCAGGTCCTGAAGGCTGCAGATTGTAAACAGTATCTGAACCTTTCTCATCACCAGTTCCAGAACCACTCCATCACAGGGATTCACATGACAGGATCCTCTTCTGGACAGTAAACCAGACAGGTCATAGCTCTTCATCACCAGATGTTCTCCCATCAATCTGATCTCATAAGAAGGGCTGGGATCAGTTTTAAGAAATTTAACCCTCTAATGGGGACTAGGACCTACTTTTCCCCACCTTTACTGTTGGAAAAAGTGATTTTCCACCCTGAGACCCCATATGCAAGTCCTCCTTGCAGCCTGGGCAGGAAGAGTGAAGGTGGTGTGGTGCACTGGACCACCACTCTAGCAGGCTGCAAGTAAGAAGACAGACACAGGCAAATGAAGCAACACAGAGTAGACAGCAAAGGGCGATGCACAGCAGGACAAAAATCACTATAGTATCAAAGCATAATAGTTTGAGGGCAGTTTGGTGCCATGTGCACTTAAAGCCACAGCATGTGGTGGCCCTGTCACTTCATTCTCAGCACCAGAGCCCTGCACTGGAGAGATGCTCTCTCTTCACTTGAGGCTTCTCTGCAGCAGCAACTCAATAGAACCAGCGCAGGAACCAGCAGGAAGTTTGCTGTCCTTGCTGTCATAGGTAATACATCCTTATTACCCTCCATCATACCCCTTTGCTTCACCTTTTCCTCTGTCCAAAGTTGGCACATGCTGTTAATGCTACTTTTGTTAATGAACAATCATGATTTAGTCATAAAACAATAAATGGCGCCATGAGCTCATTAGACATTAACAACACACTGAAGTTCAAGCATGTTATCTTCAGCAGAACATTACAGGGAGAGCTTATCATTTGGGTAAAGCTGAGCAGTGGGCTCCTGGGAGGGTTCAAATGTCATCTGTGGAAAAGGAGGACGGGAGGCAGAGTAACTGTAGATGATCAATCAGAAAGAGGCAGTAACTGAAAACTTCAGATATGAAAGTGCATTAGTTCCCACAAACAGCTAAGGATTAAACCCAAGTACAGTTATAGCCAGGAGCATGCAGTCAGCCAAGGTGCTATAAAGGCATGATGTTATTACTTCCAAGGGATACCATTAAAACTCTGTTTACAAACCTAATGTGCCAGGGAATGGGTCAAGGAAAGAATTATTAGCAACAAAGCTATTTCATCTCCTTTATGATCCAATGAGTCATATCACTTCATACGCTAGAAGGTGAATAATGAAACCTCAAGCCTGTTGATTTATACATGTGTCCAGGTTCCTGTGTTCTTTACCCTCAGATGCCCTTTTAAGTGTGATTCATTCTAAATCAAATGGAAGATGGGGTGCTATCACCCACACTCTCTCCTTCTACTCACTAATTGAAATGGTGATTGACATCCTGGTAGAATAAAATACCAGTGCCCAGTGATGGATGGCCAGGGCAGAGGAGAGGGTCAAGATATAGGACTCTATCCTCCTCCCCATATGGGATGGTCCCAGTTTCACCTAACACTCCCTCTGGAATGCCAGAGACAGAGTCACTGAATAATTTAGGCTGGAAGGGACCTCTGGAGGTCATCCGTCCATCTGGACAAACTTCAGTGTGGTTGATCTGAGTGGATATAAGATCCTTTCTTCTCATGACACACACTCTCATTGCTACAGCTTCACCAAAGGCACATAACCATGATCGAAACAGTGCCAGAAATCATACCAGAAAACTGCAGAGTCTGAACGTGTCAAATACCGCGATCTCCCCTAGAGCAATGCTGGTCGCAACATATTCACGACATAAACTATGTGGGTTCCCAATGGAAATCTGCTGCATTATCAGGCAGTTTATTCAGCCCATTGCTGAGCAAGCCCAACTTTCGGGTTCCCACATCCCAGCGGGGTTTAGGACTCTGTGAAAGATAGACTGTTCTGCAGTCAGAATCCTGTGTCCCCAGCGTAAGCCCAGAGCAGCTGTCACAGAGGACGTCTAAGTACCACATCAACCCTGGAGTTCTGCAATGGCCCAGCTTCTTCCACAACAAACTGCCTGGACTCAAGGCAACTTTGGAGGTGGTTACAGAGCTAGGGGGAGCATTTGAAGAAGGTCAGAACACAACTTCAGCTCTGCAACAATATAAATAATCATCAGAATACTAAGGGAAAACAATCTGCTTTGTAGCTTTTTGTTTGTTTCTTCATTTTAAGCATTTCACATGCATTCCAAATACAAAGCAAAATCTCTTACAGTGCCCAAGCACCATGATACATGTTCTCACTAAACTCCTCAGTGAGAGAATTAGCACTTTGCATGTACCATCTATTAGTACCCAACAAGCTTCCAAAGGTAATTTCCCCAGGAAATAAACTATTCTAGGAACTTCATGAGTATAGAAATAGAATGAAGTTTCCTCCCCCCCGGCTTCCCCTGCTCACACAGTTACAGAGGAGAAGTTTGGTGAAAGCACTCAGGTCAAATGTCTATTCTTTGTCAGAGGTAAATGATTCACTAGATGTGAACATATTCATAAGAAGGTGGCTTTCGCTTTGAGCTATGGGAAAAATGTGGAGGGTGGAAGAATCTGTTGTTGCTTTTGAAAGAGTGACTCAAAAGTGGTTAACAGCTACAAAAAAAAGCAACTTGATTCCTTTGAATAAACTCAATTTCTACCAATATCATTATCAAAAGGCTCTACATTCCTGAAATGGGAAGTTTTGCAAGTTTTATTCTCCCCTAATTCCCAAGATATTCAGGACAATTCAAGAAAATACCACTGAAGCAATCTGAAGTAAATCAAAGGCTGCATTTCCATCCTTCCTCACTTTCATAGAATCAAAGAATGGTTTGCATTGGAAGAGTCCTTGAGATCATCCAGTTCCAACCCCCTTTCAAGGGCAGGGACACCTTACACTAGACCATGTCACCCAAGGCTTTGTCCAGCCTGGCCTTGAATGCTGCCAGGGATGGGGCATTTAACAGTTTTTTGGACAAGCTGTTCCAGTGCCTCACAGTAATGAACTTCTTCCTTATCTCCAAGCTGAACTTCCCCTGTTTCAGTCTGAAACCATCAGCCCTTGTTTTACCACTACACTCGCTGATGAAGAGTCCCTCTCAAGCATCCTTGTAGCCCCTTTCAGACACTGGAAGCTGCTTTGAGGTCTCCACGCAGCTTCTCTTCTCCAGGCTGAACAGCTCCAACTTTCTCAGCCTGTCCTCATAATGGAGGTGTTCCAGCCGCTGAGCACCCTCATGGCCTCCTCTGGATTTGCTCCAACAGCTCCATGTCCATCTTACATTGAAGACAAAAGAACTGTAAACAATACTTGAAGTGGGGTCTCCTGTGAGCAAAGTAAATGGCCAGGATCACCTCCTTTGACCTGCTGGTCATGTTTCTTTTGATGCAGCCCAGTATACAGTTCTAATAGTTTCATCAGTATCTGGAGGCGTGTGCAACCCTGGAGGGTTTGAAGGGTTTCCAAGATGCACAGGATAATGTACTGCATATCTCTGAGCCTTGATCAGCTTTTGCTGCCCAGCAGAGAAATCACTGTAGGTCATTCATGATTTCCTGCTCTGTCTCACTATTGTGTCCGCTTTGTTAGTTTGCCACAGTGCTTACAGCTTCATGATGGGTATGCAGCAGTTTGAGACACTGAAAATGCTGCTTTGTTGCAGACTTGAGTTCTTTGCAACAAAAAACCTCCAAACAGACCCATAGGGTTTGCGGATATCTGACCCCTGGAGCCCACCCAAGATCTAGACTATGGTCATGTTTTTCTTGAGATGGGTTAATGCAATGAATCTTGACATTGTGAACATTACATTCTGCATTACAATAAAAAATTTTATTGCTGTTTTTTCCACAGCTGAAGCCAGGAAGAAAGAGAAGCTGGGCTGAAGGAGCAAGGCTGTGTTTAAACTTTAGCAGTTTAAGAAAGCTGAGCAACCAACCTGAGATTTCTCTTTTACCTTGCCGCTGCATTTAGTTTCCATTTCCAACCCTACAAACAGTCTTTGAAATTCTTCCTTTTGATAAGAAACTTGCACAAATGCAGAACAGAATCAAAAACTTGAATTAGAGAGATGAGAGCTGTACTAACCACCACTTTGGGAGAAGGTGCTAACAAGTGGGATTAAATAACCTGAACCTACCAACACATGAGTAACGATGTTCCACCTTCTGCCCTAGACCTAGGGTTTCAGGATTGGAACAGATCACAGAATGGTTTGGGTAGGAAAGGACCTTAAGTTCATTCAGTTCCAATCCCCCTGTCATGTGAAGGGAACCCTCACACTAAACCATGTTACTCAAGATCAGATTTTTTCACTTTATAAGCTTTGATCAGGATCCAAAGCATACTCATCGGGCTCATCCTGCAACATTCCACCAAATGCTGATGTACAACACACTCCAATTCAGGTTTCAAAGAAATTAATCTACATTTTGGACACTATGTTTGAAAATGGGCTGAGGTACATAGAGGTATTTTCTACTCATGAAACCAAGTTGGTCAAGAGCTGCCCATGACCTTTAACAACTGCAGTTAGAAAGCTATCTCCAAGACAAGTTGAATTTGGTTCTCTAAGAATTCTTGGTGAAAACCTACTCAGAGATCACTTCAGGACAGGAATCATATACTGCCATTCAGACCAGACTTTGACAGCTGTTGGGAACAGACAATCTGCTCCTTATAGACAAAAGCTTTCCTAGTATCACGAAAATGAGACCTATTAGTTCTTGTCTATGCTCAGACCCAGAAAATTAATGACTACTGTCTTCATAATATGCTTTCCAAGCCAGAAAGCCCTCCTAATGCATAGCGTAACCCAGGAATTTCCACGTTCAGTTAGAACCAAAAGCCATATAGTTCCAATTAAGAGCATTGGACACCAGCCTGCTATCTCCATTCTGTTTGGCAGGACCACACATAAACAGGATTGAAATATTTATTTTCACTTCTTTTCCATCGAATGTCAAACATAACGGCCACATGTAGGAGTTAACAACAGTGTTGCAAGATAGGAGCAACCCCATTGAAAACTGGGGTTTAGCTTTAACCTTCGTACAACACTATTGATCACAGCAAGTCACAGATTATGTCATTTCAGCAACAGAAGTGCTGCCAGCACAAGGATCAGCAACTTCAGTTGTAAGGAGCCACTTCATTTACAAATAACATGTAGAAATGCACAGTGCCTGGAACTGCAATGATTAAATGGATAACAGAGCTGAACACACCGGACATGGATCACTGCTAGTTCTCCACTTCTATCCAGTAACCCATCATAAACTATCCTAAGTCCTTTGGTCTTCATTTCTCTCACACCAGAATATTTAAACAAAAAAAGATGATCACTCATTGAAGTTCCAGTAGTGGAAAGCCAATGAGAGATAAGAAGCTGGCCACAAATTCCCAGACTTGGATGTCCTGTTTCCAATTCTGGCTGTTAGGGAGAATTAAGAGAATTGTCAATGAAGTGACACCAAAAGGAAAAATTAAAACAGACCTACAGAACATGAATCTATGACTTTTTCTGATGCAGACAGTCCATACTTATGTATCCAGTTTCACAAAATTCATTAGTCTCTATTCCCATGAGTAAAGACTAGTCGCATATCTAAGGACCAAGACCTCAGACTGAGCGTACACCTGGTGTAAAAGTTTTGAAACAGAGCAATTCCTTTAAAAGAGCAGAGTTCTAAAAAGAGGTATTGATTTGGATGACTTTTTTCATGGAAACGTCAGAACTTACGTTTCTGCATTATCTACTACAATAAAAAAGTTTAAGTGACCAATCCCCATGTCAAAGTGTTTTGGTAATGTTAAATCCATTTTTTTAAGTAAGCCTGAAGGACACACAGTTTGGCATTTTATTCCAGTCAGGAACAATCCCTTTCTGTCTCTCAGAGTACAGGATTTCTGAGGGAGCAAAAATTCCTCCTTGGTACCTTCTGTACTACATATGGCTACAAGGAGGTCTTTGTCATGAGTTTCTAACGCTTCCTTTGCAGTTCGAGACACTTAAGCAATTACAGTGCTATTGTCTCTTTTCTTTCCCAGTTCCATGTCAAATCTGCTAATGTAGAAATGTTTCAGAATAGAAGTTGCAATTCAGCTGCCTTACCCTTCCTTCTTCAGCTTTAGTTACACTAACATGTAAAGCTGAGTTTCACTAAGCTTATTAACTGACAGAGTAGTTGGGGTCAGTTTTAATCCAATCCACCTCCTGTAAACTGTGACCTCCCCAAAACAGGCCAATCCACCTGGAAAAATTAATGCTTCTCTCTTTCTTTCCACATTAAAGTAATGACATAAAATAATCAGATGCTGGAATGTGTCTTGGCATGAACAACAAACACAGGCAGCTAGCTTTATTAGCTGTTGCTCTGGAAGAAAGCTCCAAAGGCCCTACACATATTTACTAATGTGCACTGTGAATGACCTCAGATCATCCAGGCCAGGCCAGGGCAAAAGCTCCTTTAAACATCTTTATAACTCACTTTATACTTTACTTCATTACTAGCAGAGAAGGATGGAAAAACATTTCCATTGCCTGGGAAACTTGTGGAAAGGGGGATGATGTATTGCAAATGGGGACTTGGCATAGGGATGCCTCCCAAACTGCCTGCCATGGTGCGTGGGTTTTCTTCAGCTGGTAGTGTTTAAGGGGCCATGCTATTTCAGGGACAGGGAACTGCTTGGGATCACTGCAAATGCCTTTGCAGAGCTGGAGGGTTTCATGGTTGCTTCTCAGTCTTGGAACTATCAGCTTTTTGGTGGAAAGTATTGATATAGACTCATAGAATGGTTTGGGTTGGAAAGGACCTTTAACCTCATCCAGTTCCAGCCATAGATAGGGAAACCTTCCACTAGAGCAGGTTGCTTCAAACACCATCCAACCTGGCCTTGAACACTGCCAGGGTTGGGGCAGCCACAGCTTCTCTGGGCACCCTGTGCCAATGCCTCAGCACCCTCACACTTCTGCCTTATATCTAACCTGAACTCACTCTGTTTCAGTTTCAGCCCATCACCCTTTGTCCTATCACTACAGATCCTGTGAAGAGACCATCTCCAGCATCCTTGCAGGCCCCCTTCAGATACTGAAAGGCTGCAGTGAGGTCTGAAGGGTACTATAACATCTATATATACTGTTTATAGGATAACGGGTATTTCCTTGGGGTAAGGTGGTCAGCAGCAATTCAGAAAGCATATATTGGCATATGAGCAGAAGAATGCTGTTGTCCCAATGCCTCTGGCATCACCTTGATATCCTGGTTCTGCAAGCCCTCACTGCATCACAGAAGGAATCACACACACAGAGTTAACTGGAGCTGCTAAAGAGCAAGCATAGAAGCAGAGGGGTAGCGGAACTGGCATGTTCTGTCATGAAGCAGCGTGCTGAGAAGTTGGCAGGGATTTACACCAGGTGACTCAGGAGCCAAATCTGGTTTGTTCTGTGGCAGGAAAATCCCAAATGGGAAGAATTTACTTCAACCAGCACCTGACCAGGCAGAACTCTGTTGTAAACTAGGACAAGATCACAGGAGGGAGGGTGCAGCAGTGTAAAAGAAAGAGAAAATGATATTAAATTTACACATGGCTACACAAGCGGGAAGAAAAACACCTGATCCAATGAAACAGAAGAGCTGGGTCACAGCAGACAAAGCAATGTGTAGACTGAGCCATAGATGAAAGAAGGAGGTATAAAGAATAGGCTTTCCTTTGAGGAGCTGGAATAAACTCAGCTCTGTATTCACCTAAATCAATTATGTTGACCAGCAAAGGCTGATGCAAGCCACTGGTTAAGTCCTGCAAGAACACCCCTTGCTGCTCAGAAGTGATACCTGAGACAGGACCTGCTCCTACAACAGCCATCAGAAACCACTGGAAATGGCCATGTACTCTGCTATGGAGAATCTGATCAGGAGCTACAGCACCATGAGGACTTCAACACTAGTAGAGAAGCTGCTGCACTGCTTCACCAGCCATTCACCAGAGAAGTTTCCATCACTTGGGTCCCACTCTCTGACCAACCTGGGATTATTCCTCTGTCAAGACTGGACAATGCCACTGATAGAGCTTGCCTGGAGAGCCGAGAAGGTTTCCTACTGGCCATTGCAATAACAGACAGCTAGCAGCTCTCTGGAGGTGTTTCCAAGCCTATAGCATGTTGTACCACTAGATCCCCAAAACACTTTGTAAAAGCAGTCAAATATTCCTGTTTACACTACAGATTGACAAGACTCTGTCCTGTCTGCTCCAATTTCACACCACAGACCTAAGTCCAAGTCCCAGCCCAATGCTCTGACAGAAAGGAAGCATCACCCCTATCTTGTATGAGACAGACCACTCTTGTTCATGAAAATGTTGGACCATGGGTTGCAACTCTGGCCACTAGCAAAGCAATTCACTGAAAGATAAAGCCTGATGAGGGCTTCTGATATTTCAGATGTGCACACAAAATATTCAGTGCAATACATTGAAGAGCCTGAACCTTGAAAGGACTTGTCTCCTAAAGAAGCACCATTGCCAGGGCCTGATGGACTTACAACACAGGAACTCCATCCATTCAACAGCATGACTCCCCATGATGTCAGTACATATAAGAGTAATGACAAGTCTCACAGTCTCTTAAGGGAGGTTTAGAAGTCTTCCTCTTTGAAGATGAAGCCTCAAAGTTTCATTTTCTCCCCAATTCTCAGTCTTGCATACACAATATTTAAAAAAAAAATTAAAAATCCAACATTTGCATAAATAAAAATATAAATGGCATCCTGTGTTCTCTCCCACACCCCATTCTTCCTCCCTCCTCTTTCCTCATTGTTTGTTCAACAGGATGTTGGCTTCGCTGTGAGGTACACCAAGCCATCTGTCAAAAACATGGAAACAGTTAACGCGCGCGCACACACAGAGGTTGGAACGACATGTTACGGAGACTATTGAAGGTCACAGAGCCATAGACTGTGCTTTCAGAGAGAAATCCAAGCCCCAGAGCTGTGTCTGCTTAAACTAAATTACAGCTTTTCCCTTTTCACAAAGGGAATGGTACTTTGCTGGAGTGGAAGCTCATCTGGGATACACCAGGGCTAACAGGATGGCATTCTGGGCAAAGCAGACTCTTCACAGGAAGATCTGGAGTGTCCAGGAGTGACTGAAGCGGTGTGGTCTCCTGGGATTCAGCATGAAGACAGGCTGAGAAAGTTGGGGGCGTTCAGTCTGGAGAACAGAAGCTGTGTGGAGACCTCTGAGCAGCTTTCAGTATCTGAAGGGAGCCTACAAAGATGGAGAGGGGCTCTTCATCAGGGACTATATCAATAGGACAAGGAGTGACTTAACAACAACTTACACAGAGGAAGTTCAGGTTAGATATAAGGAAGAAGTCCTTTACTGGGAGGATGGTGAAGCTCTGGAACAGGTTGCTCAAAGAACTGGTGAATGCTCCATCACTGGCACTGTTCAAGCCTTGAACCTTGGGCAACCTGATCTAGTATGAGGTGCCCCTGCTCATAGCAGGGAGGTGGAACTAGATAATCTTAAGGTCCTTTTCAACCCTAACTATGACTCTATGATTCTCATACATATATGAAGACATGAGGTAATGGGAGTGACATAGGAAAGTTTTTTGGAGGGAGGTCTTTCTATTGTAAATAAAGGATACAAATAAATTATTAAGAGATTTCTAAATCTCAGTGACATTTTGCAAACCTCCTTCTTGAAGTTAGACCCTCTCTTCATACAGTATTGCTCTAGGCCAATGGTTCAGCTGTTGCCTGTGAACATTAGAGACTCCTGACAGACAAGGAAGACAGAGGTACCCCCTTTTGAAATGAGTGGTTTCATGACACGTCTTGATGCACTAGTCCCTCAAGAGGAGGGGGAGAAGAGAGAAATATCTGATTTGGAGCTGGAATCACACACTAAGTTGATTTGCTTGGCAGAACTTCCAGCAACTTAGTACATATCTGTCCCAGGCTGAAATGCTCTATCTAGAAAGGGACCAGTAGGTCACTGCAGTTTTTCAGTCCTTGACCCCACTGAGGTCATGCAACAGAGCTGCCAAGTAGCAACGGTTGCAGAAGCATTTGTTGTTCTCTCTTGTTCAGTGGGGGGAGAGAAGAGCCAGATGGCTGGACCTGAGCAATGCACGTGACACTGGAGGTAGAGACCTAAAGGTGAAAGGTTCCATAAACGCATTCCTGGGAAAACATACAACTGGAAACAAATGCTAATGAAAATTGCAACATTCAGAGATCAAACGCCTTAAATCATCACATTTGTTTAATTTAAAAATGCAGGAGGAAAGAAACTAAGAAGGCTCTGCATCACGTTTAAGCCAAGGACCGTATTTTCCAGGCGTGTTAATAATGAATTTCCCAGCACAGGTCTAAGAAAGCTGCTATAAATGCTCACTAAGCAAAGGTAGAAGAGTTGTTTTTATAGGAGCACACCTAGAAAGTTGTTCTCTCCTTCAAAAATGCCATTGACAAAAACCTTCTAGCATTAGGAAATGTATTTTATCCCTTAAGAGCTAAAGTCAAAGGTATTAAAGTCAGAATATTTCCATTGTTTTTCAGCTGATTTCTATCTGCTTCAAACCTAGGCGCCACCAAGAACCACAGTAACCCTTTATTAAAAGGGTCTTGTAAGGAGCAGGTCAAGAAACTCCAATGATAATAAGATATAATGCTGTTCACCAGGGTCAGGTTTTTTGCCTCTATTAGTCAGAACAATGATAAAGGAAGGAGTTAGGCCCGTATATTTCATTCAGCCTCAGAAAACCTTTTGGAGGTTTTATCAATCCATGGAAGTGCCAAACTAGAGCCCAAACGCCTCAGCTTTGGCAGCTTCACAGGGATGCCCATATTCTGTTCATAGCCCCAGTGTGCAACGGACATAACCAAATCGAAGGCAATGCGTTGAACATTAGCACTGATGAGAATTAGTTGAAACAGTTTAACAAACAAAAATACAACCAAAATCCACAAGAGTATGTGGGGATTTGGCACTAATCAGAACCAGGTCTCCTGTACTCCCAGCTCCCCACTCAGTTTTCAAGCACTGAAAATGAAAGCCTTCCCATTTTTAAGAAGCTACAATATTCTGACAACAATTCAACTGAAGTCAAAGACTTTGCTTTTGTTGATTATTTCACCCAAGAAATACTGGACTGTCTCTTGAATACAGAGAACTTTTGTATTTGGAGAAAGAATAAAGCCCAAGTAAAACTATATCCTAACAGCACCGCTGATATCTCGCCAGGTCATAGGGTTGAGCACGACCTGGTCCCAGCTTCATGCACTCACGTTTCGACATGTGAATTAACACCTAAAGCTCAAAGCAGGCTCCTGTAGAACCTTTGTGCCCTTGCAGCAAGAGACTTGCAAGTCCTTTTAGAAGCCTGGAAAACTTTGCTAATACTGTAAAGACAGATTAACCCCAAAATTGAAAAGCAAGATAGACCACATATATCTATGCTGCAGAAACACATGCATTTGGGGCACTGCTGAGGAATAACATGGCCCATTAATCATAGAATCATAGAATAGTTAGGGTTGGAAAGGACCATAAGATCATCTAGTTCCAACCCTCCTGCCATGCCCAGAGACGCCTCACACTAAACCATTCCACCCAAGGCTATGTCCAACCCGGCCTTGAACACCGTCAGTGATGGAGCATTCATAACTCCCCTGGGCAACCCATTCCAGTCCCTCATCACCCTTACACTAAAGAATTTCTTCCTCAGATCCAGTCTAAACTTCCCCTGTTTAAGTTTGAACCCGTTACCCCTTTTCCTCTCACTACAGTCCCTCATGAAGAGTCTCTCCCCACCATCCCTATAGGCCCTCTTCAGATACTGGAAGGCTGCTATGAGGTCTCCATGCAGCCTTCTCTTCTCTAGTGTTTCTCAAGGAGCCCACCAAGCTTAGCCTGGGCATGGCACCTACACAAGTCAGCATGAAACAAGGTGAGACTCTAACTAGTGCTCAGAGTAAGCTGTAGATGCAGCTCATCTCCTGCTCATCACCTAAACCTACAGCTGAATGTTGTCTCATCTCTTCTTATCCATTAGTAGCATTAATGCAATAGGAATGGTCACTGTTGGTTTCAATATTATTGCAATGAAGGAGGCTTTGCATAGCAATGCTCAAAACAGTTCAGCTCTGGTAGATGCCTGGTCTTATCTCTCCTGCTGCCCTTTGTTTGCAGATGGAGATGATGCTTGAAGACTTCCAACATGTAGTTTGCCAAATCAGTAAATTATGGTCTTATTCATGTATCCTTCCAGGCCCTTCCACATGCCCCAGGAGGATGGCAGAAGTTACAGGACCCTCATTTGTCATTTTTGTCATTTGTTGTTTTCCTCCAATGGCTCCCCTGCCTCTGTCTAATCAGGGGGACATTTCCTGTCTTTGTTCTGAACCATTCATCCTGCAGAAATGATGATTATCATCAAACAGCATTAAAATAGAAAGCCTGGAGCCAGCATCCAATTAGCTTGGAGTTAGGGAATTCTGGAAAGGCACAGCTGAAGAGACCATGGACACTCCAAAAATGGGCATTAACTTATGTTCCATTCAACCACAGCATCATCTCACCTTCAAAAACAAACCCAAGCTTAAATCCATCTGAGGCCAAGCTTGAAACCAATGAATGTCACATACACTTGGTACATGACCAGTAGGCCTAGAGAACAATGCGAGTGCCAGACCATCCACCAGTTTAAAACCCACATGACTGGGAGACAACTGCTCACATCATGGGAAATTATTCAGATTTCCTTTGTGCATCACATCCCTGGTGCCAGGAAGCGAAGTCAATTCCCTCCTGAAGGAACAGCAAGATAACAGAGAGGTCCTCAGGGTGGATAGGTTATTTTAAGCCTTGGATCTTTATTAGAAAAGAACTATTTCTGCTTGTTGCCTGCTCAAATTCCTCACATATATCTCATCATTGTTCGAGTTGGAAGAAGTTCATACTTGCATGCAGTTCACAAATATGAATGACAGACCTGCGTCAAGCTGGAAGACTACAGCCTGTAGCGAATTGTGGATAAGATATGACCAAAAATCTGGCTCACCCATCCATGTTTTTCTCCAAAAGTGTCCCTTTCTGATATTTCATTTTCCTTCCTAAGAGAATAAACACAACATTAATGATTGTGCTTTTTATTTGTTTGCAGAAAGCCCTATCAGTTTCCCAAACCCCTTGTCTTTGCCTTGATTCTTAACTGGAAAGCAGATTTAGTAAGCAAAAGAAGTTGGTAATGTCTTTAATAATGTTTTTCACACTAAAAATATTAATTATTTGAAGTAACAAATAAGTATTTAGCTTCTTAACCCTTGAGAAATCAGGATATTCCCAATCTTTCATCAAACTACTCTCACTTAAGTCACTTAGGACAGTGCAAGGAAATCTCAGCAGTGTTCCTGCTTCCCCACAGTCAGATTAGTCCATCACCCTGCAGGCACAAAAGTATGAGCACAGCTGATGGGACACACTACCCAGCTGTTCCTCTCTGCATTAGCACAACCTGAGCAGCAGCACATGAGACACTCCAGGTCACGTGCACAGGGGCCGGCACCAGGTTGCACCATCCCTCCTCTTCTTCCAAAGTACCTCTAGTTTAACCTCTTAAATAAGGGAGATAGGATCATAGAATAGTTTGGATTGGAAAGGACCTTAAGGTCATCCAGTTCCAACCTCTTGCCTCACCCTAGACCATGTCACCCAAGACACCATCCAGCCTGGCTTTGAACACTGCCAGGGATGGTGCATTTACCACTTCTTTGGGCAGTCATCTATTGCAAGGGTCCCAGGACCTGTGCATCACAATGGAAACATCAAATTAACCTCAGCAGAGGCTGAAGCTGGAGAAAAGCTTCTCCTAACATCCCATATGAGAAATACAGCACAATCTGCACCCCCCCCGCATCACCGTCTATTGGCTCCAAATCCTAGATATCATTTCAGCTCATTTTAGGAGGTAATTCCAAGTGTTGACCTCCAAGAAATGGGGAAATTCAGACCAAATTGTTGGGCTCATCACTTTGCTGTTGGCTGGAAAAGAACCAAGTCACATTTAAAAGCACAGTTGCATTCACAATTTGAACGTTTGCTCTTGTGATTATGATTGGCCTATTTATTTCTTTTTTCCAATAATTTTTTCCACTTTTGAATTGGAAGACAAGAAGTGCTTCCATCCTTAAAAAAGGACAAGGCTGCAAAAGGGAACTGTTGTTTTCTTGCTCATCTTATCCACCCTGGCGCCAAACCGTGAGCTGGTGTAAATCCTGTAGCTGATGGGAACTTTGCTCATTTATATCCAATGTGAATCCGGTCTCCAGTGTCTTCAGATACTGATCTTGTTGTGTTTAATACTGCATAAACACATAGGATGATGTGTTCCCTGTCTTTAAAAAGTTTGTTTAACTTTTCATGTCTCATCTTCAGTCAGAAGAGCAAACAACGGGAGGGAAGGGTGGGGAAAGAGGGAGATCCTAGCAATGAGATCATACAATACAAAGTCCGGTAAACTCAAGGGTGAGAAGCCTTTCAAACACAAATCTATCTCTGCAAAATCAATGGGAGGAAAAAAAAAAAAAAAGAGGCTAAATTTAACCCCTGTTCTATTTAAAGCCCATTTGCAACATCTCACATAATTACATTCTATAAACACAATTGTGTTATATTTACAGTTCAAAACAAAACATAAACCCTTCAGCTACAAGATGCAATGTCCCACCCTGCTATGGCATCTGCATGCTGAAAGAGGTGTAAACAGGGAGCAATCCTTAAGCCCAGCTCTGTGCGGGACCCCCATCCTGGCTGTGGTGGCCACCCACCTTGGCCACAAAACAAATCCATGCTCCAAGTACAAATGGCTCCCAATTTGCCACATGGACCCAGTCCTCTTGGGCTGACCACCCCACTGCAGGTGCAGCAACTTGTGGGCATCTGACACAAGCTGCTTTGGTGGTGCCAAAAAAGCCACTGGCAGCAAGGTGGCACAGCAGGAGCTTGAAACAAAAGCTAAGCACCAGTCTGCAACCAAACCACTGGATATGACCTTTGCTGAAGCTACTTGGCAGAATTTCCAGTGCTTCAGCAACAACACTGGAGATTTCTGCAGGAAAGCCACCATCCATCCTCCCACTTTGCTGACTACCAAAACATCTGCTTGCCAGAGACATCCAACCCTGCATGTGTCACTGCTTTGAGTCACATGGGAGGCCTATACCAGTTTCTCTGCATGGGTTGCATAGAATTAAAGTGTACAATAGGGTGGGAACATCCAGCACTCAACAGACTATAGATGCAAAACTATGGTCGTAAGTTCCTATACTGCCTGTTGTGTTCGGTGGTGGGGCTCAAGGTCACTCAAAGGCTTCCCAAGGTGGCTGAAGGATCGGTTTGGTTGTTGTGCAACACATGACGCCGTCTGTGGTTGTATCAAAATAAACCTTGACCAGTATGATGCAAGAGTCTTGGCACAGAGATGTCGGTGTAAATGCTTGCCCCAACAGGCCACAGAAACATTACCCAAAAGGAGGAGTATCTCTTTGGAAGAGGTGTACCAGGAAACCCACAAAGCCCCATTCCATCCATACCACTGGCCTGGTTTCCCCACTCCAATTAACTCACAAATCAGGTTGCATTTATAGAGGACTTTCATATGCAGACTCATGCATTGGACAGAGAAATTCCTCTCTCTGGATCACTGGCACATGGACAATGAGCTCCTTGTCTTCACTCCTGCTTCTATGAAGCCCTGCTGTACCTCAATCCACATTGGGTTTTCTCGCTTTCCCTAAAGATGACCTTAATTTTGCAGACACTCTTCAGTGCAAGCACCATTTTGTGCTCCCAGTTGCCCCAAAACATCAGGCTTTGCTTTCTTTCCTGGGGGATTGATCCTGTTTAATCCCAGTCTTCTCACTTATTGCAGGCCAATGGGACCCAAAACCACATTAGTGCTCATTTCTCTTCAGTTGGCCTCTGCAGTTTGTACTTGAACGAGGTATTTTGCAGCTGATGCTTAGCTCTGCTCCAGCTGTTTCTAGGTGAAAGAAGTGGCTAATGGGATCAGGGACCCGACCTTGGCATCCCAGGCATGTAAGCATTTAATTCTGCCACCCAATTTATAACCTACCAGACACTCCTATGGCAGTACTGCTTTACAGCGGCATCACAGCCACCAACCTGGAAGTGATAGACGTTGCTTTTTAAAGACATCAGCTCTTCAGGGAAAAGCTGGAATCCAATTATAAGGAAAATTAATTTCTTTTTTGCCCATCATTATCCTCAATTGAAAGAAATCTCAGGCAGAATGAGTAATCAGGCTCCAGCCAACAAAACCTCAGCTGCTGGCAGCATGGAGGCAGCCCAGGAGGGGTGAAAACAAAGCAAAATAGTCACAGATCCACCACACCAAGCAGGGGGCCCTCATGGAAACTGCTTCAGGAAAAGCAGGGAGCACTGTGTCCCCTCACCCCAGAACACACAGAAGCAGAATAAAAGCTGCTCCCTGACAGCAAAAATTGAAGGAAGGCTTTCCTTGTAGCTACACCACCTTAGAAATACATTCTCAGAGGGGTCCTGCATCATTGCTCAGTGGAAGACGAACTCCAGCTAGAAACATCAGTGAGAAGAGCCAAGCTCAGAGCAGGAAGGACAGAAAGACAGAGAGAAGCTGTGGGTGCTTACACATCCACACACTAAAGCAGCAATATCTTCCCCAAATGCTGCTCTCTCTTTGACTTTAGGCTCTGGCTAAATAATGCTGCATTGTTTTGTATCAGGTTCTGCCCATGCAGCCCTGCTGTGGCACAGAAACAAAGGGGGCTTCATGAAGGACAAAAGGGGACTGTTCTACCTAATGAGAACCAGTTGAGAGGTATGGAGACAGCACCCTCTCACCATGGGATCGAGGGCTGCGAACAAGCACTATCCTCTGACTAATGAAGAGCAGTTGAGAGGTGCGAGCAGGAGATGAACAGGAGCGAAGAGAGGGCTGGTCTCAAGGGATGCCAGTGCTGCTGCTCTGCGAGGGAGAGCCTGGGAGAAGGAACACGTTTAGGTTCATCTGTCACCATGATGGCTCCTGACCTGCCAACCTCCCTGGCTTTGCTCTCTGACCTCCCAGTCTGACCTCTCCAAAGAGGCGCTGGTGTTCAGCCAGAAGTCCTCTATTGACTACCTGTCAGAGGGCACCTGCTTAAGGAACCCAATAGAAATTAAAGGCACAAAATGAGTCACGAGGGACTGCTAGAGCTGGGAAGCCAGCATTAGTCCCTGGCTGGTAAACCAATCTCCCTAATTATCTGTCAGAGGAATCTCTCTTCTTTCCATTTTCTTTTCTTTTCCCCTTTCCACCCCCCTTGCTGTCCCCTTCCTGGTCCTCTCTTCTCTTTGACTCATTATCTTAATTTCACATTAACCAAAGGGATTAAAAGTACCTTGGGAGGGAAAAGAGAGGGGGAAGGGAGAGGCAAAAGCTGAAGAAAGAGGCTTTAGAGGCTCCCATGTCAGGTCCTTGCAGGAGCCCAGGCAAGCGGACCAGCAACGCCACAGAGCTGCCACACTGGGTCATGTTTTCATGTCCAGTCCCCGTTGCCACAATCCAATGTAGTATAAAGAAAACAAACCTCTGCTGGAGCAGTGTAAACCAAACCCTGTCCAAGGGAGGATGTATGGCTGTTCTTCGTTTCCCCAGCCTCCTCCCCTGCAGTGTAATTTTATACAGTTGCACTGCAGCGTCTTTGCTGTTTGGTGGTGGTTCTGGTCTTGGGCACATTGAAAAGGGCTGGCATGGTACCCAGGGCACGGCTGCACTCAAGGAGCTGCTCTTTGTTCCCAGCTGAGTGGGGCTGGACAGGTCTGCATTGCACCAAGGCTTGAGGAATGGCACCAACCTCTCCATCACTGGGGCTGCAGCCTTGCGGTTGAGGTTGACCCCACTGCGTGAAGATTTCTGACCCACAACTGCTTTAGTTCTGTTTTCTTAAATGACACCGAGGAACATCATCCTTCACCAGCTCTGAATCCCTTTTTCTTTTTGCAATGTCAATGCTGCTTACAGCTTGATCAATGCAGAATGGAAACGGCTGATCCTCCCTTGCTCTGATGGGGTGTAGCTGAGAGCGCTGCTGCTCCTCATCTCACAGCAGGTTTGCAGATGGCACAGAACAAGCCCAAAGGTGGGCATATTTTCATCAGTTGTTTCTGATGCTTTTTGATCCTTTGACACACAGAAAAGCACATCAACTGGACACAACCGAGCATCTGTCA
Source organism: Forpus xanthops (assembly GCA_032466535.1). Taxonomy (NCBI): domain Eukaryota; kingdom Metazoa; phylum Chordata; class Aves; order Psittaciformes; family Psittacidae; genus Forpus; species Forpus xanthops. The sequence continues at coordinate 84,714 of JASSUY010033217.1, forward strand.
CAAACTGCATCCCCACTTTTATAAGGCCTAACTCAAGGGTGTTTCTTTCCCCTGAAGTTCTCGATCCAACATTCCCATTCTCTTTTAGTGTTGCATCTGAATTTCAAGCACCATGTTACCAAGATACTGTTGAGACCGATGATACTGTTGTTGGCTTTTTCAAACAACTATTTTTCTTTCCCCATGCCATAGAGGAAAATTAGGTTAATGGTAGTCACTCGCCGATCCTCCAAGGAAGCCAGACTGAAGCTTGCACATCGACTTCAGAAAAGTCCAGCAAATCCACCTAGAAACTGAGTGGATACCTGAGCAATACTCTCCTACAAACAAACAGCATCAATATAACACCCAAAATCCCCTCTTGGAAAGCAGGACTGTGTCTCCCATGCCTGCATCTCCCAACAGCCCATGGTACTCAGGACAAAGGCAGAATAACCTGATGAATCCAGCTTTAGAAGCTATAATTCTATTAGGACAATTATTTATTATGCTCTGAAGCATCTTCATTACAACAAGAGTGAACAAATGGGGGAAAGTATAATGAAATAGGCTGACAAAAGCCCCAACCTGGGGTGTAATTTGTTCCCAGCTCCAGTGGTTGTTCTGAGAAGCAAGGCCAGGTGGGTCTGACCGCTTTTCCCCAGAGGATCACATCCCAGTGTTTACAAGGAAGCCAGCTAGCAGGGAATTTTCACATGGGTCTAGGTTTCATTATGAAACATTCTGTGCTATGCTACTCTTAACCCCTCCGAAAGCCAGGACTGTGTTTCAGTTTTATACACAGATCTGGCTATAGCACATTGCTCTCTTAAAAGGCCAAAGATTTACTAGTATATAACTCCACAGCTAGTCCCATTGAATTCCACAGGATTACTTTTGCCTCCAAGTACTAGCATTAAGTGTGAATAAACACATCAAACTACAGCCTTAAGTGTTGATGATTCATCGTCAGAATTCCTAGAAGGGAGGGAATCCACACAAGCCTCAGAGCTGTGAAGTGACATAACTAATACACTGGTACGCAGCTAGGAAAGCTGCATCCACTGGGAGAAATGGGAAAAATATATTTCCTAGTGGGGAAGTCACTGCAAGTGAGAATGTTTCTTGCCCTATTTCTGTGCAAGATGGTTATGGACTGTCAAGTACCACTTGTTCCTTTGCATGGCTGCTCATACTGGGAGCACCAGCACAGCCGAGAAAAGGCGAGACTTGCTGCTCATTCCTGTCCAAGGGATAGGGGAATGGAGGAGCTCAGCAAGACACTGGCTGCTGTTCTCACCTGCAAGCAAAGCTGAGCTAACCCACAGCAAACACGTTCACTCCACTGTAGCTAGTTTAAGCAGGAGCAATGTATCTCTCTCTCTCCCCCTCCCTATCCCAAAACATCACTAGCAAGCAAATAAATGTTGGACTAAAGTACAGGTCCTGAAGCTGATGCTTCTCTCACACTCCAGATCAGGTACCTCCGATCACACCAGTCACCTCTTAATGAAACCATGAGGTCCTGGTCTCTGTTTTATTGGGTGAAAACATTTTCTCACGGTTAAATGACAAAGAAGCTTGATGCAATGGGCAGCAAAGAATGAAAAAAGCCCCAACCCAACAGTGGTGAAAAGACATTTTTCACATATTTTCTGCCTGTCATCTTCCAGGAAACTGATAAAACTGGTTTCAGATGTAGTTTTCATTCAAAATGCAACCACATATCTTTGGATTGAGTAAAACCAAGCCTCTAGGACAGGCACCGAGGGAAGGCAGCATGCCCTGCTTAATGGCCCACAGCCGTGAGAACAGATTGCAACCAAAGCCAGGAAAGAAAGAGCAGAGTTCCCCTTCCCCACTGGCAACTACAAGGGAGATAAAGTGTCTCCAAAGAACTATCTGTGTTTGCATCAGTTGGTTTTACCAACAGTACCTGCAGAGAATCACTGTTACCTTAGAAGCAAACCAACACAGGGATTAGGAACATGGACATATAATTTAGCTTCACCAATGGAAAAATCATCCTCTGTGCTTCAGTATGGAAACACCAATGGCCTTGGAAACCACAGAGTGAGCAATGACAACTCATCCTACCTTGATGTAAGGACCCTTCATAGCTTAGTCTGCCTTTTTTTCTCCATCAAGTACATAGGGCAAGGATCTTTCTTTATCCTCCCAGGTAAACTTCATGTATTTAAACCAATATAATTTGAAAGAACCCCCTTGCAGCAGATCATTAGGATGAAAAAATAGATCATCAGCATTACCCATGCGTCATGGGTTCAGCACTTAACAGCCCCAAAGCTGGGGAAGTCACGGTCTCAAAAGCCTTGAAAGTATCTTTGTTTCAAACACATCCTTGTGGATTAAAAGCTGAACAAACACCATTTGCTGTAGTCAGAAGCATCTTTCCTGAGGAGCATGTCAAGGTTTTCAACACTGGCTGCTCTTAGGCACTGCAGCCGGACAGAGCACAACATCCCTGAACTGTCACAACTTCTAGTTCCAGAGAAAAAAAATCACTCAAGATTCCCTTTTGGAGATAACCAGCCAAGATTTTGAACTTTCTAAAAAGTAAAAAGTCTCAAATTTTTCCATTAGGAAGAAAACCATGTATTGTCTGCTCCAGTAAAACTAAAGGCCTGCCATGGATGAGAGCAACTCAGCTACAGTTTAGTGCTGAATATGACCATAAAGGCAATCAGCTCCTCCTCCATGCTCCCTCTCTGGAAGTCACCATGGTGGGAAGTCCTACCTAACCCCCAGTCATCCTACAAAACCATGGTCTACAAGTTTCTTTCCAAAGAAGAATCCAGGCATCACTCTTCCTTTTACGCGTCAGTTACACCTCATATCACCAACCACCTTGCTCACTGCAACACCAAAAAGTTTATTTACTATTACAAAGAAACCAAGATGAAGTGAAATGCTAGTACTGAAATGACAAGTTCCTAGCCTACTGAAACAAGAGCCTTTGATGTTATCCAAACAAAACTTGAAAGGCAAAGGAAGTCATGCCAACTTCATCTGCTGGAAAATGTAGCTGAAGCTGACAGTCTTGGAAAACGCTTTGATTTTAGCCAAAATCTGGTTTTTCTTTTCAGTGTAACCTGTTACACAGAGTAGAGAGGACAGTTTTAATGAGAACATGCTCAAGAAAGCCCCATGACCTTGTGTACTGTGCTGAATTTTACCACAGAAGCATGGTTATACCTCGGAGGGTCCCCCCAAAAGATAAGGGTGCAAAGACCCAAGAGTCTCTGTCCATGCCCAAGCTGGCTCCCTTCAAAGCAGTCTGGAGTGGGCCAGGGCTACCTTTTGTCTCCTTGTACCAGCCTACATGGACATATTTTGTTTGTACAAAAATAACGGAAACATTAAGAATCAAACCAAAAGGAATTTCTAGATTTCCAACAGTCAGACTGGGATAATCATCCAGATATTCATGTTGGTGATGACAGTCCCCCACATCTCAAAATTCATTAGAAAGAGCAATGTTGCACATTTCTAAACCCAAGCATTACTTCTTCTCCAACATCTTGGAAACAGATAATACAAGAGAGAAAGAAGGAACCAGCAGCAATATCTCTACCCTGCATGCACAGTAATGATAAATCCCTAAAGTCCAAGTTAAGCGTAAGAAATCACACTAAGGTGGACAATTCCCCAAGCTCAAGTTTCTACTGAAGTGTCTACTCAGCTAAGCCGTGTTGGAGCAGGTTGATGCTCAAGTTCAGTACAGATTCCAGCTGAATTAATGATGCCTCAGCCTGCTTACAATGTGAAGCGTCCAGATTATGTGGGCTGGGTTTCTTGGCCTTAATGTTGCATTTAGATTACTTTTCAAATGTAACAGGCCAGAACTGTCCACTGTGCTCACAGGACATGTGGCCAGTTTGGCTGCACAGCCTGAGCTGTTGCAGAGAGAGATGTCATCAGGGAAATCCCTGACACAGAGCATCATGCGAGGAAGAATTCACTGGGGAACAGAACTGCTAAGGTGCTCCAAGGCTTAAGGATGACCCCTGTATTGTGTGCAGGACCACACAGCTGAATGCTTAGTGCTTTGGGAGTCCCTGGTTCTTAGGGCAGTCTTGCAGAAGAGACATGGCTCCTACTCTAGCTGTACACTTACACATGTTGGGCTCCAGAGCCTCGACTCAGGTTCAGCTGTGCAACCAAATGGACAATGACAAGGTTAACACCTGCACTCGGACCTTTAAAAACCCTCTTCAGAAGGCTACAAAAGCAGCTCTGTTTTTGGTACCCGGAGTAGAGCAATTCACACCCAAGGAGCCTCCCTCCTTACCTTGTCACTGCCTTCCCTCCTCCTGGTAGTTCCCACATCCCCCACACAAGAGCTGCTGCAGATATGGAGCCTGTTCCACGTAGGAGAGCTGCAGCTCAGCTCAGAAACAAAGCTCCAAGGCATTGTTACAAGCCCTTTCTGCCAGCCACAGAGATGCAAAGACACGTTATTGTGAATAGAAAACAAGTCCAGAACGGTGAGTTTCTTAATCAACAAAAGGGAAAAACAAGACTCCTGCTTAAGCCCCTGAAGGACACATCTGAGCTGCTGAAGTCCTTAGTCCAAGCCCCCCCATGTTCCTCTGCAGCATTCCTCTGTTTTGGATTTCCCCCCCACCCCCAGACTCCTCAGTCATCTCACTAGTGGAATGAGTGATTCATGTTAAAACACTGAAATGAGTTTGAAGCTAACTTGCAATGTAACAGATCCTCTTTCCCTCCTGGCTCCCTTCGTGGCGCTGGTTGAGGCTCCTGTGCTGCTGCTCACCAGCTGCTCCCCTCCATCTCCGGGGCACTGCTGCTGCTGCCTTGGATGAAGCCATCCTCACCATGCCCACTGCTTGGCAAGGAAATGTTAGCTTGAGGAATGTGCTTAAATTCCAAGCAAGAGTGATTGAATGAAGGCCACGCAGGGTCCATCAGCCATCTCCGAACTGTGTGCAGTGGCTAAGTGCTGAAAAGGTAAATGGTTAAATGAAACCTTGGGATCTTCCCCCCCACACACACACTCAGTGCCAAGTGATTGCTGAGCTCCTTAGCAAAAAGAATAACAAGAAAACCCACAAGAGGACGTGTTCCAAATCAGCTGCACAGCACAGCAAATAAATTCAAACACACAGGATTACTCCTCCCAACACTATAAATAATCAAAACAATATACCTAGGCTACAGAAACAAACCTGAGTAAGAAACAAACATGCCTCGAGCCATAGATTGATCTATACATCTGAGGATCTATCATCCCTCTGTTTCTCTTTCTGTCTACTTTGGCATGTGGCATTAACCAGAGTTTGAGAGACGACCTTTCAATTTGTTCACTCTAAAGCAAGTCTGTCGTGCCAGAGACTTTACAGATGATATACTCTGGCTCCAAGGAGTCAGCCCTCCAGAGTCTTTGAGCATCCCACTCCAGATCCGGGATAGAGCAGGACTAAGCACAAGCACGTAATACTTCTATAACTCCCCTTCGATCTTTTGGACTTGCACTGTTATTTACTACCTGGTCTGGCTGCTGGGAAATCTGGGGAGGACACAGAGCCTCCCTGCGAAGACCCTCTGGAGTTGTGGTATGCCCCAGGCTATCTCCTGGATTACTGAGTTTTCCATTGTTGTTTTCTGGGGGAGATGGCAGGGGAGATTAACAGGAAAAACATTGTCACAAACCCCAGCCGCTGTCATGACTCACTGCTTGGCCCCTCATCCCCCACCAAGGCAACAACAGCCCAGAGGCTCAGCTGCGTGCTCTTTGCTGCAGTGCTTCGAGATCGTGGGATGCACTGTGGGCTCCCCTCTTTGAGCCAGGCATGATGTGGGGGCCAGTTCCCATTCCCAAACTCTGGCTCCTTCCTTCCAACCTCACTGGCAACCCCTTGCTTCCCCCAGGCCTGCCTGGGAGGCTTTGTTCTACTCACTAGGTAGGAGGGGGAACTCTTCGATCTGTACACAGAGTTGGAGAGAAAGAACATGATGTCCACCCTAAAACCCAAACCCTGGGAGTCATCTGCTCTGGCTGGGGATCAAAGGCTCCGTTCCATTTTTAACCGCTGCCCTGCCCCACCTTACTACTGCAGTGCATCCAAGCATGTTTTCCCATCATTTCATTGTGTGCCAGAGGATAAACAAAAGCCACCCCCTCAGTCCGAGGGAAAGATGCATTCTTGAGAACTGCTAACTCTCTTCTACAGATAAGTGCCTTTCCCACTGCAGGCTGCGACAGCTACTGTAAACCTTGACCGAGCCAGTTTTCCTGAGCTTACAAGACAGAAGGGCAGGCCAAAGGAGATGGATGGCTTTATTTTTGTTAAGAACATCTACAGATGTTGATTTTAACCAAAAGATGATTGAGAGGGAGGGAGAGAAAGAGCAGACCAGAGATGAATACAGACAAGTGGTATACAGAAAGTGCTTAAAAATAACGCCAGTGGAAGCTGACATCACTTGTTTACTGATGGCCTGCTTGTGCCTGGCTCTGTATAATCATGAAAAATCCAGTGGGGCACACGGGGGCCTCACCCCACCACCACTTTGGTCCATAAATTCTTGCATCAGACTGTACCCATTCCCTGTGGGCAGGGTTGGGGTATCTTCCTGTTAGACACTGGATTAGAAATGCCCCAAATGCAGGGTTTACCGAGGGATGCTCAGTCCTGCATGCTTCATTGGGGGATTAGCATCCTCCATGAATTGCTGCCTCATGGCGAGGGATCTCATCTGTGGACTACAACCAGTCCTATGGCTCAGTTATCTCCAACCAGTTCTTCACCCCATCACCACCCTGCACCATGACTTTGAGCAGAACCAACAAAATCTATGCATGGACATCTTCAGTAGGAATCACCTTGTTCCAAACTACATCATAACTATGAGGTCTTTGGATGGTAAAGAACATATCCCCCAGGCAAGAGCCTTTTCCTGAGGCTTCATCTGAGGGTACTTTTTAGATCCACAGTGGAAAGAGGAAGGGCAGATGTCCTAACTGAGGGAGAAGCAGAGAGTACACCAATGGTCTAAATCCATTAATAGATTCAGCACAGGGACAACACTCACAGACTCCTGAATTTTTCATCCTGGAATATTTGCTCCTTCTTTTGGTTTCTCTCTACCTCAGTTTCCCCAGCTGGCAATGGGGATGATGGTGCAGCCCTGTGCAACAGTCACTGATGCATTAATGAATAAATGCTTCTAAAATGTGCTCCAGGTTCCACTTAGAACCACTTTGGGCAGGGGGAGAAAAGCCATGATATTATTTTAACCAGAAAGCCCTGTGCTATAATGACTTTGCTGTTTGCAACACATAAATCTCACACACATCACAGCTTTGCTCAGGGGCTAGCATCCAAAAAGGAGGTCCTTGCAACAAAACATTATTCCTTGTAGACCTCAGCACAGATGGAAGATGTCTATATAAACCCACTGCTTGAAACCAGCCCACTGCTTTCCCACCTAACAAGTTTCTCACACACTACACAAGCCAAGGTACTACCTGATAAAGCTCCCAGCTAGAAGCAAGTGGGATATTTCACTCTTGGACTCATCCAGTTGTTGGCAGCTTCTGCCAACAAGGCTGGCCAGCAGCCAGGCTCTATGGTGTGTTGGTGTGTTTGCATGCGTCAGCCGCAGATACCTGACTACCAGGAAACAGAGACCATCAACTCATTACACATAAGCCATCAGATGGTAACAACTTTCAGTCGCTGGGATTGACTCGAGCTGCAGTTGAGAAGGTACTGGTGAGATGAAAGGCTCCGTATCCCATTACTAATCCCCTGAGATATCCAGTCCCCCAAATTTTGTGGAAGTTTTAAGTTTCACCATGAAATGTTCATAAAATGAAATGCACATTTGTTGCTAGCTCTACTTATTCTTATCCAAGCATTTCCTCCAATTCCCTCCCGTTAGCAGCAAAGACTCTTTGCTGCTGCCACTGGAGAGTGCTCCTCTGCTCCCACCTCCTGGGAACCCAACGCTTCACTGGTTTTCTCTCCAGGAACCCTTGGGACTTGTCAGAGTGTGATGACCCTTGTTAGTTATCTATAGAGGAGTAAACCCTTCTCAAAGGGCTGTCAAGAAGTTATAGCATTTCTACAAACACTCAGGGCTACAGAAGGGTCTGGGTCCAACATCTGCAGAAGCCCAAGGTCCAACTCATGCTGTGGGTTATGGTCAAGCTGCCCTCAGCATCCTCTTCCCCTGCAGCAAATGTTCTCTACCACCCAGCAGATGGCTGTTGCCTTGTCCACACAAGCAGCGAGTTGTGATTGCGTGCGTCATCCATTGGGGAATCTTGCTTACATTTTGGAGGCCTGTGTCATACAGCTGAGCTCTGGCAGAAGGCTGGGAACAATGTGGGAACACAAGCAGAAACATTCATGTCCCACTGGAAGGCCTTTTTTAGTTCTTTCCCCAAATCTATCCCACCCCCAAAGAGGAAGGCAAACACAATGCTTATTAGCAGCAGGGAAATCTCACACACATTTTCTCTAGCTACAGACCAGGGGGCAAAGCCCATTTAACATCGCTCACATGATGCAGAGCATCTTCACACCCATGCAAAGACTGCTTCTAAATCAGAAACAGTTCCACTAAATATGGACACTGCAGAAACCAAACTGGTTTGGGGATATTGTTGCTTAAGAGAACAACCTCTTCCCAGGGAGAAAATGAAGAGCAAAACAGCCACAAGAAGAGCAACGGTTGTAACAGAACTGGATGAATATGTTTACATCCGCAGGGAGGCTTTTTTGGAAGTACAGCATCCTCCCTTGTGGAAGGATGAACCTGAAAGCTCTTTGGCAAAGTGCTGTGGTCATTTGTGGGAATTCTGCGCATGCCCTGGTATTGCGTCACTGCCCATATCCACACGCACATCCTCAGCTCCACAGCTTCTCCCTGCGGACTCACAGGTGGGAGAACAGAAGCATGAGCTCTAGGACAGGAACCCTCTCTCCAGGGAGAAAGCCCCTCAGTAGAATGCACAAACAAAACCAAAGCCATTGCTTTTGTCCATACCCCTCTTTTGAAAGCTGTTCTGTGGTCAAGGACTGTCTAAAGACACCAATATAATGGTTAAAAATACTACACCTACAAATTACAACATTTTGGGGTGGCCTCAAACCAGTGGGCAGAGCTGATGACAATGTTGAACTGAAGCTGCCAAGAACCAAGTGTTGGAGGGGTGGCTGCTGAGCTTGTCACTAGAAAAGGCCATACTCCCTCTTCCATGCATGTAGCACCCTCAGGTAACCTATTGCTGCTCAGGAACTCATGTTGAGTTTCAGCAAACATGAGGAAGACCTTCTTGATGTTGAGGGTGTCAGAACACTGGGACAGGCTGCCCAGGGGGGTTGTGGAGCCTTCTCTGGAGACATCCCAAACCCACCTGGATGTGTTCCTGTGTAACCTCCTGTCTGGGTGGCCCTTCCTTGCAGGGGGGTTGGACTAGATGATCTCCAGAGGTCCCTTCCAACCCTAATGATTCTGTGGGAAGAGCTCATCCCTGCCTGTTCACTCACCCTCCTACTGCTCTGCCTATATTCCCTTGCCTTTCCAGGGTCAGATCAGGCAGCAATGAAGGTGCAGAATGGATCAAAACATTTTGTTCTTCAACAATGGGCTCATTCAAAAAATGTTTGTTCTTCAACAGTGGGCTCATTTGCCATGGTGCAGCTCACCCTGTGGCAGTGGGAACAACACAAGGGAGGAAGTGGGAGTGTATGGTAGGGCCAAAGGCAGGGGAGCTGCCTATAGCCCCCCCCAGTTACGTGTTATGGGAAACTGAATCTTTGGGTGCTATCTCACAACTAGCTGAAAATGATGTAAAGTCTGTGCTTCCACCCCTTGTTCTTCCTCTTAACACTGCTTTTTTACCCCCTTTCTTCTGTTGGCATCAGCATCCAACAGACCAAGGATCTCTGGAACTGAGCCCACCAACAAAAGGGTTATTTCTCTTCAAAACTCCATAGGCTTGGAGTAAAGTCATAACTCCAGAGTGCTTTAGGCAGATATTTAACATAACTTTCAGACCTAACTCAGCACCAAAGTAGCCAAAGTGGTTCTCTGCCTTGAGCAACATCACCCTACAGCCTTCATCAGGACTCTTGTGCCTATTCCCATACAAAAGTGACTGCTCAGCGTGTTAAGCTACAGGCATGTACGTCTGCACGAGGTAAAAGCCAAAGACAATACTCTTAAAGCAACATATATCATCAGTTCCTGGCCTGGAGAACAGAATTTCACTCCTCCAGTGGCCGCAGTATTTCCCTGCTTCTCAGAGAGACTTGTGGCTCCTTGTGGAAAAGCCATGGCTCCACAAACATTTCTCTCAGTGGTAAGCCCAGCTTATCCCATCACACTCCCCCTCCTTTCTCAATCACCAGCCACTCATTCCCAAATCCCATTCATCCCTCAATTATGCCAATCCAACTATTTATGGAGCCACACGGTGAATCAGTCAGGGGAGCTGATCCTGCAAGAAGGAAAGCAACCTTGCGGAACAGAAGGAAAGAAAGAGGGAAAGAAAAAGCATTCAGTAAGAAGGGCTTTTAACAAGAACTGTAAAAAACCATGGGAAAAGCTAGAGTTTTAAAGGGTAACTCAGTATTGCAACTATTGCCCTCACATCTGTTTACTGTTATCCCAGCACAAGTGAGGTTCCGGATACCGGCACTACAGGGGCTGAGGCATAACAACGCGTGGCACTTGGCTTTGCTCCTCCTATTAGAGCTGATTACAACTGCCGGAATTCTGGTGGTGTTGATCGTGTTGGGGGGGGGGGGGGCTTTCAAACAAGAATAAAAGACTTGGAGGAAAGTTCTCACACGGACCTTTCAAATGCCTCGGTTTTAAGTAACTTGCAGCTATGTTTTCCCATCTTGATTATCTAGGGGGTTTATCTCAATGGAAAAAACACTGGGTTTATAAAACCCTGACAGCCCAGCACATGAATCCGAATAGGTAAAGGGAGATGTGTGGCACTGAAGCAGTGGGGGAAGCAAAAGGAGTGGAACAAAGTTTGTAGACCAATCACCCCAAGATGGAATCTGTCATAAAGTACCTATGTCTTCGCATGGAAAAGCTTGATATAAATGTGTTCCTCTGTTCCCCCACCCCCTCCTCTTCATTCCCCTGATACAAACCTTATTCTTCTATGATAAAAGTACTGGATTTATGGAGTCATAAGGCTGACAAAGGCATCAATTCACATTTTAGGGCCTGAAGTCTTCTCCTACCAAAGACACAGCTCTGCTCTGCCACTCCATCAACACTACCCCAACCCCACTCAGCAGGAGCACAAGCAGCTCTCTTAGCAGTAGGCAAATCTCCTTTCTGCTTGGAACTGGCAGGAGGAGTCTGACTGTGGAGAGACAAGAGTGGAAAGGCGGAAGAAGGGAATTTCTGTGTTGTGGGACACTTTCAATTTACTCAGTTTGATCTCCAAGATTTCGCGGTTGTGCTGAACAAGATCATGTTCGAGTTTCCCAAATGACTAGAAAGGGAAAGCTTGTTTGTTCTTTTTTTCCCCGAGCTCCAAGGGTTTACCACGGAAATCCATGGCTACAACACAAATATTAAGCAGCTAGAGCAAAGGAACAAGCTGAAAAACACCACCACATATTATCTCCCACAACAAACACTGGTTAGCAGGAAGCCACAACAACAGGAGGCAGAGCATAGTGGTGGTCTTCATGATAACCAAAAATCAGAACATGAAAACACAATGACCACAACAAACAAGCAGCCAAAGACAAAACAAGCACAAGAACAAACCCAACACCACACATTACAGGCAGAAAATATGGCTACAGCCTGCAAGCATCTCCATCATTGACAGGCACATAAGTCACTCTCAGACAAATCCACATCACTTCCAAGCACAAAAAGCTCCCAGAAAGTCATTTCATATGAGCAGCCAAGAAATTACCCTGTTACATGAGAATTAAAATAATACTCCAAGGTGTTGACAACTGTTATCCTATGAAAAGGGAAAATCATACAGCCTATGATAACAGAGCACTTCATGTGATCAAACATTTCCTGGTCTGCCTGGGAAATTAGGGACACACCAGTAGTAAATGAAGAGATGCTCCTTGTTTTCTGTCTATGCACCTTTGGGTTCTGAGGAGAGCTGGGAGACATGATCAGTGGGAAACTCCTGAACAAAGGAAAAACCCCTACAGATAAGTATGGAGACCACCTCCAGAAACACGTTAGGATGACTAGATACAATAAGGCTCACTGGTCACATGTGCAGAAGACTTCAAATTAGCATCAACTGGGGCTAACAAAGAAAACTCACAGGTAACTGGGGAGAAGATGAGAATCGAGAGAATGAAATACGGTTTCCTGCATGAGATTAGGGGTTAAAGCAGGGAGTGTGTGTGCTGAGTAGTTTAGGTGCATGCATGGTCAAAGAACCTTAAGGGTAATACACAGGGAAAGGGGGGATCTTTGCGCACTCTCAGAATGGTAATTTGGTGATAAAACAAAAAGGAGAAATAAAACCAGTCAAGATCATTTTGTACTTCCTGAGTGTGTGCAAATCACGTACAAGAGGTACCACCAAGGCATACAAAGCTCAAAATAAAGCTTTTCTTTCCTCCCCCATCAAAGAACAGAACAGCATAATAGAAAGGTTTTCTGAATGACAGTGCACTTTAACTGTGGTGTGCAGACTGCATCCACACCAGGAGTCCTGCAAAGCCTTGCTAATCCTGCTCCACACCGTGGCCCTGTCCTGCTGCATGATGGAGGTGGCATGCCCCAGTGACTCATGCTTGGGCATAGCACTGGACCTTCCCAAACTTCCCTTTGCCACTGGCTACCTGCTGGAAAAATCACTTCCCTGGCTATTGAATGAGAAGAGCAACATGTACCTAAGCTGTTAGCATTAGATTAATACTTCAGGTAGGACTTGGGCTTTTATCAAAGCCATGAACATGTACTGCCAGTCAGTCTCTGGCCCCACATAAAGTACAGAATCTTTTCTCTGGTCTTTGATAGAGCAGGCAAAAGGTCAAAATGGTCCAGTAACCGGTACAAACCTTTCCTCCCTGGGTTCAGTCAAAGATAAGTCCCTGACATCACAAACCAAGCAGCTCACCCTGTGCCAAGCCAGGAGAGCAGAGTGTGGCTGCTTCATTTCCTCCTCTCTTTGAGGCTGGGAGGGACAACGCTACACAAAGGGCAGCAATGGTGGGCTGGGCTCCCCCTTTCCAACACTGCATGTCCTTATTCTTCTTACTTGTATTATCTCACTACACCTAAGTTTTCTCATTTTCTTCCCTCTGCTGCAGATGTTCTGCCCACAAGAAGGAACGTGACTCATGTCAGCATCAAGAGAGACCACAAAGAGGGTGTCTTAAAAGTGTTCAGCATTTCCCAAAGGTTTACAGACTGATCCCAGGGTCCCAACATGACTCTGGCAATCAGGTCTCCAGCTTCACTGTACTGACCAGAGCACTTGCTGGAAGTCCCCCTTCATCACCACAGAGACCCTCTTCCACTGGAGATCATCACATGCAGCCTCAGCAGTTGAATTTGGTCTTTCCATAGCAGTAGTGCATACACAGCTGAAGGAAAGGCCTCAACACTCCACAGATTGTATCTTGTAGGGGAATGCACTGATTCTACTGAGAACATTCAGAGGATGCTTCCAGCTCCTTTGTTCTGCAGACAGTAGCTAACTCCCCCAGAGTTGTACGTAGCTTAAAGCAGGCAAGCGACAGACCTAACATGTACCCAAGAGCCTTTTACAGCAGCCTCACTACTAGAGCTAAATATTTGTTAAACATTTCCTGTATGACCTCTGGTTTTATGATGTTCCCAGCTATTGATGCCAGCCAAGCCCCCCAGAACAAGCTTGGAGCAATCAGTGGTGCAGCCCTGGCAGAGATGGGAGATGAGTTCACACAACAGCAGTGCTGGTTCCGGATGCTTTTGTTCAGCTGCTGGCTTGCTTTTGTTCAGCCTGCTCTAAGTGGAAGCTGCTCCCTGCACCAGCTCTCAGCTCTCGTGCTATAAGGGACAGTTAATCTGATTTTCCTCCCATCTAAACTGCCAGTATTTTAGGGTAGGACAAGCTGTCTGGGACAAAACCATAACCCAGGCTTATAAACGAAGTGCAGCATGAAGTGAGCAATGCCTCTTGATACTGCTTTATATGGCCATACTGAAGCTTGGGATGCTGAAGTCCAGGTTGAGACACAAAAGGTCAAATACTTTTCCTTCTGAATGAGATTTCCAGGTGGTAGTAGATGCTCAATTATTTAACTAGATTTGTGTAGATCTTGTAACAGAAGTAATTCGTATAAGGAAACCCAGGATGTGTGTGTTGGGATTTAGACACATCTCCACACCTCTGTAATCTGGTGAGGCCACATTTCCCAAGACACTGGGGAAAAGATCCCAGTGAACTGGCAAAAACAGAGGTCTGGGAAGATGCTTCAGTTTAAGGTCAGAGCTCATCCCTCCTCCAAATTCCAGTAGAAATGCCAGGATTAAGAACCTTCAGAAACAAATCCATCAAAAGCTGCCTGCGGATAACAGCAGTTGGATTTTCCTCCCCTGGAAAATGCCAGCAGCACAGACAGCTACTTGTCTCCTTATGATTTGACACAAATAACATTATTATGGTACATATAGCATAGGATTCCATGGGACTTCTCTTACTTTGTCTAGTTGGGGGTGTTTTATCAGGTTAAATAACGGTGCAGCATATGAGTAAGGGAAAACCTCTCTTCCAGTATTTTTATCTGAGCTCTTCGGAATGTGCTGGTTTTAGCTGTCCTCCTGTCACTTCTAGCTTCAGAAGATAAATGACTGTTCTGGGCATCTTGGAGTAAAAAACAATATAATTCTATTTAAAAAAAAAGGGTAAAAACCTGTGATTTCCAGTGACTTGGTAACAGCATTTGACAGTCAAATACCTCAGGGCTCAGAGTCCCCAAGTGCCTATTGACAAGGGAGTCAGAGCTGGCTTCCAAGAGCCTGAGAACTCCAAAAGGCCCAGAATAATGTTGTAAAAACATGTTTTTACAACCTAAATAAATGACATCCTGTAATGCAAAAACCAGTTTTCAAACTCACACACATCTGCCCCGGTCCTCCCCTCGCTCTCACACTCACTCACCCTTCCAGAAAACCTATTTATTTCTCCCACTGCTCTCAGGATGTTTTGTTTCTTGTTTATCTATGAGCATATCCACTAATAGCTTTGGGAGATGGGGTGATTAGATCTAGGCGTGCTTTTTTTGAACTGCTTTTTGTGGAAAAGAGAGGTGTTTCAGGACTGCAGCACACCCCAAATGCATGCTGATATCGCTGACTTAGGGGCTTTCTATTCTTACTCTCTGCTAAATCCCAAACCATCACATTGGCAAATTTCAACACTTTCAGAATTATAATTTCTATTTGAAAATACTCCTTTGTATTTTTTTGCCCTTCAATACCATTAAATAGCATTTAAATGTCAACATTATTGCCACTGTACCAGACACAAAAGAAAATTAACTTCTCTTTGGGGATGTCTTTAACTTTCATTCCAGATCAATCACTGCTTAATTTTCTCTTTTCACTGCCAATATATTTAATTATTTTATACAGGCTTTTAATTTTTTGTTTGGTGCTGCCCAACACCAGATACAAAACAGAAGCTGAAGGCATTCATAGAATCCCAGACTGGTTTGGGATAAAGGGACCTTAAAGCTCATCCTGTTTCAACTCCATGCCACAGGCAGGGACATCTTCCACGAGAGCAGGTTGCTCCAAGCCCCTGTGTCCAACCTGGCCTTGAACGCTGCCAGGGATGGGGCAGCCACAGCTTCTCTGGGCACCCTGCGCCAGCGCCTCAGCACCCTCACAGGGAAGAGTTTCTTCCTTATATCCAATGTAAGTCTCTCCTATTTAAGTTTGAACCCATCCCCCCAAAACTCCATGCTTTCCAAAGAACAGGTAGAAAAATGAACATTAATTAGGAACATGGAGCAGTATCTTACCCTTTATATACAAATGAGCTACACTGATTAAGCACCGCATCCCCACAAGAAGTAAACCTGGCAGGTGAGCCTATCAGCAAGGAGGCAGGAGATAGAAGGGATCCAGCTTTTGCAGCCTTTTGTTTGGCCAAATACCAACCATCACAGAAATACATAGCACCAACACAGAGCTCAGCAAAGAAAGTCAGGGAAACAACAGAGGGACCAAGGCCAGGTTCCAAATGTGGAAATAGGGGAGGGGAAGCCAAAGAATGTACCATTGGCAATGCTGTTTCAATTAGCACAGCTAACCAGCAACTGCATGACATGCACAGAGCACATGGGCTCCACATGCAGCTGTGACATGACACATGAGGGAAGATACAAGTCACAACCACCAGGGTGGCAAAGGGTGCAAGTCACCAGTGAGGAAGGAATGGGCAAAAAGCTGGTGGGGACCTCCTCACATGCACAATCTTTCCGTGCTCTCTTGGAGTTAACCACTTGCACCTCTCTCTGCACATCCACCTCTACCAACTGTACGGCATGAGGACCTTCCTACCTTTAGTCTCTGTCTTGCCCCTTCCTAAAGGGAATCAGGAATTTCTGAAGCAAGAGGTTCTTGGGTTTTCAGGACAGTGCCTATCACCCTCTTTAGTTAGAATCATAGAATAGTTAGGGTTGGAAAGGACCATAAGATCATCTAGTTCCAACCCCCCTGTTATGGGTAAGGACACCTCACACTAAACCATGACACCCAAGGCTATGTCCCACCCAGCCTTGAACACCACCAGTGATGGAGCATTCACAGCTTCCCTGGGCAACCCATTCCAGTGCCTCACCACCCTT
>JASSUY010033218.1:7167-42779 GCA_032466535.1 Forpus xanthops
CTCATTTTGATTAATGACAGATTAAGGGAAATTCAGTAATGAATATACAGCTTCTGAAATCTAAGCTGCCTTTTTTTTCTCCCCAAATGAGAAACAAAAGGATGCTGGTGCTTTCATTTTCGAGACATTACCTGTGAATCTTACTGAGAATTAAATTCTAAGACCATGATGGCATAGATGTAAATATCAGGCTACAAAAAATGGGGTGTAGCATCTCAGGAATGATGAATGTCCTAATTTTACTAGTCTGCAGTATTCCATGAAGAGGGGTTTTACTCAGGTGCTTAACTTGCCCTTTCATTTCTCTTATTCTTTTAATTTCATTTATTATTTCTCAACCATTTCAAATATAACTTTGAAAAAGTTCTCACAAAGCAATGCACTCTCCTATGTGCTGTGCTATTTAACTGCTCCAGAAGCACGTTCGCTCATAGATTCTGCAAAAGGAAATTCTTGTTATGTGTGATGCATACAGGAATGGAAGGTGTAAATTGCACAAGTTCTTGGGACACACGATATAGGTCAGTGAGACTCCAGTCGTGACACGTAAAGAGTTCATATCTGCTGAGAGCTCTGCCATGGACAAATAGGATCCAAAGCAGGACTGGGGCTATAGTGCTTCTACACCTTCCTTTTGGCAGCAAAAATAAAGCAGTAATGATCACTATACCCCACTGGCTGTGTGTTTGCAACAGCTATGGTTGCAGCAACCAGCATTCCCTAAGCAGCATTGCACAAGCAGAAAGGGAAGAGGAGAAAGGACCAAAGTACAGCAGACTGCAAATGTGATCTTAATGGTTAAAATCATATTTCCACACAAGCCTGAGGAGGTGGCCTGCGAGCAGGGAGAGCTGCAGGTAGAATTTGGTTTGCAGCCCAGCAGCACAGCGGTTCCTCTGAGCTGAGCTGCAGCTACACTCCTCCATGCTGGGCTTTGTGCTGATAGACGTGGTGAGCTCAGAGTCTATCACACCTCCTTAATTCCTCCCAAATCCCCCTTGATGAATGATTTTCTTTGGATATGGCATAATTACCTGCTTCAGTAACACACAGATGCCACCTCTACTCATATGCCAAACTGCCACCAACTTTAAGTGAGATGCAGTGCCGGGAACAGATTCCCCATTTCAGAACTATATCATCCTAACACTGATATTATTCCACGATTGATCTAAATAATAAAAAAATCAGCTTGGCCACAAGATGCTGAACAGTTTACTGTAAGCCTATTTTTGCAGAGTATCTCAAACTTTCAGAAAACCACCATAGTTTATCATCTAGAGATACAACGGATTTGTGTTGCACTGCCAATACTCAATGCAAGCACAAGCTACTTAAGGCATCAAGTTCTATCATGCACATAGACATGTGCACTGTTGCTTAAGAAATAGTTAGGATAATAATTCATATTCTAAAACCAGTGACACACCACTGACAGTGAACAAGGAGAAACAATGTTTTGCTCCCACACTTCCCCATTTCAAACAAAACTTCCAATTTCATCCATTTCCATCTTATTTTCAAATGTCTGAGTTTAGCCATACCTCAGGGTATTCATCCCACCACCTTTGATATGGACATGTTTTCTCCACTCAAATGCACAATGACAAGTGGTCTTAGTGGCAAAACAGAGTCTGATATCTGCAATTTTCCTTTTAATCACTTTGGATAAGTAAATTAACAGCAGTGATCATGGCTTTCCATTTGCTAATTTTTATTGAACACTTCTGCCATGACTCTAGAGAACATCTTGAACTCCCTGTTCCTTTCAAGACTTTTTGTGGCCACCAGTGGTAATTAGTGGCAGTAAAACAGCATGGAAAATGTAATGAGACACAGCAAACTGTCACGCTAGTGACATCAAAGTCCAAAACTTCGTTGCTCTTCACTGTTCCTGTAACTACTTTATAACACTTGTGTTTTCCGTAAGCCAGATTCTTCTACACCTAAAGTAGCAGCACTGAGCTGCATGCTCTGTCCTGTTGACTTCTGTGAGAAGAACAATGGTTGGTATGGCAGAAGTGAGCTAAGCCACTTTTGGATGTGCTCTACAAAAAGTAGGCATATGCCCATTGCCCAGTACTTCGTCCATCTGCAATAGACACCAAGTGTTTTAACTACAAACTACATATGAGCAAACTTTCAAATCCACTTTAGGTGGTTTTAAAGCAATGTCTAGAGTTTAGACCCCTAGATACCATCTAGGAAAATGAAGGTGCCTTGCTCAAATATGCCGTGCTTTTAGGAAGCTTGTGTGATGTAAAATTTACAAGTCTTTCCATCATGTACAAATGCTACACATCACTTTCCAAAGTGACTCAGGCACGCCTGAAAACTGTGCCCACGGTATCTTAAGAGTAGGAAAAAACGCCCTTGAAAGCACTGCCACAAATCTGGTCGTCAGTAGGATGACAGGCTCTCAAATACCAAGACCCAGAATAAAGGAGAACATAGAGGTAGGATTTTTATTCTTATGTTTTCAGACTTTTGTAATACAAAATTCAAGTACTATTCTCATCTAAATAACAAATGCAAGTGTTATATTTACAGAGGAGCATAAGATATTTATGCTGCCATGCTTGGCACCTATTATATTTTTGGTAACTGCAGCTTCCTTACCATATACTGAGCCAGATTTTAATTGCCCTTTTCAAGTGCTGTAGAAATGCAGCTACTACAGCACAGAGCTCAGCAGAGGCTATCTCTCAAGGTGTTTATCCCACTTCTCTGGATGAATATTCAGCCCTGTTGAGCTCTCTATTGCCATGCTGGCTAAGTTGAAGATGAGCCAGGAACATCTATTGTATCTGTAGCCAAAATGCTGGTTGCACTATTCCTATGCTTATTCTTTATGGGATACAACAGAGAAAAATGTTGAAGAAATTCAAGTCAGGTCTTGCAAAAAATATATTCAGAGTTAGTTCAAGAAATTATAATCTTGGAAGTACACAGTGCCTGCCAAAATGAATTCTGATCTCAGTTCTAGAACCTTAGGTGCATTTAAGCAGAAAATGATTTTGTTTTCAATTGAGAGCCCCTTTTATTTAAATATGAGTACACAAATAGTTTATTTAAATTTAAGGTTGCTTTTTCTATTCAGCTTCTAGACCATTTATATCAGGCCATGAAACACTTTTTTGTTCCTATGAAAGCATATTTCAGGCACTTGTCAGAAAGACCCTGGCACAGCTGCATCCTACAGATGTGCCACAAGCTAGCTCCTGAATGCAGTGAAAGGGTAACATGCCATTTGGCCAATGAAATAGAGACTTCTAGCAAAGAGCTTTTGGGAACAAGAGCTAGGAAGCTTGAATATCAGATAAGGTAGAGTCAAACTGTGCATTACCATCTGTTTTAGCACTGATCTATTTGCATTTGCTAGGAGATGAATTCTCTTTCTTTCAAAAGGCACTTTATTCTGTAGGGTGTAAGACATCAAAAATGTATGTGATTATGCCATATCCTAAATTCTGCCAGTCTTCTAGAATAAGGCAATTGGTAACAGAGTCTTACTGATTTCAGCAGTACTGCTTCTCAGGTTAGACACCTCTCCAACTAGCACTATCAGGTTCCAGCCTGTCATACGTAACAAGCAGCATTCCAAAGGCAGTAATCATCTTTGAAATAGTTAAGCTAGAAAAGACTGAAAAATGCAGAATACCCACACGATGCTGCTGGAGCTCCTGTTACCATTTTCATAGGTCAACTGACATAAATAATTACCTATCAGATACTGGTGTTAAGTGATACTGCCTTAATGTACAAACAGATACAGCTTATTCTCCTGTGCTTCTGAAAATACACCATAGGATAAGACACTTTCTACATCCAATGGGTTTTTCCTCTGACCTCTGAAATGAAGACTTAGGATGGGTACAGTAAAGCCATGAGAACGAACCCTTCCTCTCACAATATATGGTTCTCTGATACTCTTTGTTGTACATCCATCAAGACTTTCAAAGACAAGAATTTGCACCACTGGCTTTATGCTTTATTCTTTGTAGCTTCAAAGCTCCAAATACTGAAAAGAACATTTTGTGTATGAAACTGTGCAGGCATGGCTTTGCTGTGACTTCCTATTGTGCTGAGGTACTGGTAATGGAAATTTTTACTACACTATGTTCTTCTGAGCAACTTCCCTAGCTGTGGTTTTCTGCTATTCCCCTGATAAAAGCACCAGGGTGGTGAGAGTTTAGTAAGTATGTAAAACTCTCACATGAATTTGACACAAGTGTTCTCAAAAGCAAAACTGTACAAAACCGGAGACACCCAAACTAGGTCATTTCTCATCTGTTGGCAAAGCTATGCTGATGTTTCATTTCAATGTCTCCTTTGATTTAGTTCTGAAAGAGCTTTGACAGAATTAGAAAGCGCAATGGGAAATACCATGAAAACGCCAAGAGCCTCCGAAGAGACAAATGTGCCGAGCCAAATGGGTAAGCATGCATTTAATTTCTTCCAAGAGACAAAGATGTTCAAAATACATGGTACATTCCCCCACATGTCTTTCTTCATCTGCCTGACGTATTTAAAGCATGCAAGTGCAAGACTGCTCTGAGAGGAGGGCACCAACGAAGAAGTGGTTATTTTTAGGTATGCTCAAGCTCTTTCTCCAATAAGTAGTTTAATTAAAAACCCCAAATGTTAAATCCAGTATTTGCTGGTGCTCCTTGAAAGACATTCCTTCCAATCCAGAAAGCATTGAAGCACTACTGCAGAAACCAGAAATGACATATTTTGACATACATCCATGGGATATTTTATACAAACTTGGTCTTGAAATTTGGGGTTGCTTCATTTAAGGTTAAAAACCTTCTTGATGTTAAACTTGCACTAAACCTGAAGTCCACTTTTAGACAGTTGTATTAAAAGTACCATGAAGAAAATCTGTCAGTAGGATTATCAATAAAGGTTATACCAAAACACACATTTCCCAGGCAGAGCTGCCAAAGGAGGATGCAACACATCCATCCTCTGCATCCTCATGTGAAAAAATCAGGTTGCAAAGCCCCCTCCGGAGGCCAGTACAGATCACGCATCTGCAGTAGAAGTCAGTGACCTGCTTCTTCCAAACTAACGGTGAATAGGTGGGGAGGCAGGGAAGCCCCAGCTCTCATGCTGTGATACAAAAGACACGGGTACAAGAGCTGCAGTACATTACTCCCCGAAGGCGAGGAAAACAGTTTTGATTGTTTGGGGGGTTTATTAGAGGGAGAAGGCATTAATCAAAGGGTATGGGTTTTCCATGAAAGATGGCCCAGCTGGGCTGCTCATTATTGTAAGGATAGGGAATCAGCTTGGTTACATTAGTGCAGGAAGGGAACCCAGCCCTGCTTTCAGCAAACCCAAGAACTAGCTGATATGGGCAGCCAGGCACAGACCTAATGAAGCACAGACCAAACACTACAGAGGCCCATAACACGAATAGACAGTTTGTTGGGTTTTTTTGTGAAGAACATCTTACACTGACATTCCCAGCAACTACTGTCACAAATACCATAGTCATCAATAGAGAGACATGCACACACTCAGAGCAGGGCCTTGTTGACAAACAGGGCTGTGAGAGGTCACTGCCACAGCTCTATTTGAATTGTTCCTGCTAAAAGTCAGAGTTTGACAAGGTTAAAGCCAACTGCATTGCTTCTAGTTCTGTAAATAGAACATTCCCCTGAAACATGTCAGCAAACATTGACAGCACAGGAATTGTATGGGGGAATTACCCATTTAGGAATTCAGGGCTTGATCTACTTGCACTCTCCTACATGCCTAGCACATCTAGAAAGATGCTATGTCAGATCCTGCCAGACCTTCAGCTGCCATGTAGAGAGGGAACAAGTCTCCCATAGCTGCAGGGGCATCTACCAAGGCTGTAGGGATATCTCAGACGTTCACACACCTGAAACTGCATCAGATACCTATGTTTAAGCAGCTTTTTGGACATAAAAATGATCAGAGCAATGGAAAACCTTTCCTATGAAGAAATAGTGAGAGAAGGCTATGGGGTGACCCTATTGCTGTGTTTTGGCACTTAAAGGGGGCTTATATGAAGGATGTGGAGAGACTTTAGCAGGGCCTGTAGCAATAAGACAAAGGGTAATGATTTTAAACAAAAAAAGGGTAGACTTAAGCTATATGTAATAAAGAATTTTTTTATAACGAGGGTGGTGAAGCCCTGGAGCAGATTGCCTTGTAGATGCCCCATCTCTGGAAACAATCATGGTCAGGCTGGACAAAGCTCTGAGCAACTTAATTTAGTTGAAGATGTCCCTGTTCATTACAGGGAATTGGACTAGACACCTTTAAAGGTCCATTCCAACCCAAACTATTCTATGATTATATGATTTAACAGCCTACATTGCTCTTAGTCTGGATCAGACCAGCATCTTTCAAAAAGGCTTAGATGTTGCTAATTGAAGTTGGGAATACAAACATCAGTACTGTCTTCCAAATCCAATGAAAACAGACTTTAGAAAAGGAACTTAGCATTCCAAGTTTATATTGGGGTTAATCAAATGAGTTTGTATCTATTTGTCTTCCTGAGCAGATCAAATTCCAAATTACATCACCAAACATAGAAGATTCCCCCCAGGGCCATGAAGAACCACCTTTAAGTGAGGTGGAGGATCCAATCCACAGACTTTGAATAGTCCTAACAGAAAAAGCAGTATGAAAGTGCTCTTCAAACCCCTATGAGCGCTTTGTGCTGCCCGAGATCTGCACTGAAAGCAAAACATGCTTCTTCACCTCCAGTGCATCAGTCTTTCTCTTGAGAAAGGGAACAGTGCATAAGCTACACATCCCAAGGAGGCATTTAGACTCCATATATGACTGCACTCCATTTGAAAGCACACTGTATGTGTGACCCTGGCATAACCTAGGCACCCAGAACAGCTACAACAGCAAGGGGTCATCAGGGGTTGTGAGCCCACCAAGTGCTCTTTCCTCCCTTTAGACTGCGAACGAAGGGTTAATCCTCACTGAGCTGCACCTGCATAACTCTCAGTTCCCAAGCTGGCTGGTTTAGATCTAATTTGGGTACAAAAGTGCGATTCTGTAACCACACCTTATGGCTGCTATAGAGACAGCCTACCAGAAACATGCCAGTGCCCTCCTTTACCCTCTCTGCCTATGCTCTCCCTTCTCTCTTACAGTGCTTCACAGTCCATTCACAATGAATAATTTGAAGCATGCAGTGTTCAGTCTCACACTTTGCAAGACATCCAGGGATGCAGACATACAGAGCTAGCATGTATTTCATATTCATTTGCTACTCCTAAAAAAAACCCATCCAGATTTAACACCCAGATTCAGTGGAAATGAGTGTGCTTCAGTCTTTCCACTCTGAATTGTTCCACTCGAGATGTAACCTACGCTCGCCCTGCAGAGGAGAGGCTCTGTCAGGAAAGCTCAATGAAGCTTTCTATTTTTTATTACAACTTCAAAGTGTGGGGAGCTCATCAGATCAAATCTATTCAATCACTGTGAAATTTGGGGGTGGAGAAAGAATGTCCTTTTACTCCCTGTTTCAAAGCTTTCGTGTTTGAAAGGAGCTAGTACAGGTTCTGTGAAATGCTGCAGAGTGGTGGGGTATTTTACGTGCCCAAAAACACCCAGTGAGGTTTGATTTAAAAACCAATTAAAATAAGAATGTTGGAAAGTTTTGGGTAGTACAAGCCCCATTTACTTTCACTCTAATACAAGTACATGTAGTTTAAGAGGTAACGTTAGTATGGATGCAGCAGCCAGCACTATGATTAATTCCTTCCTTTTCAGAGCTACAAATGCACGTGCACAATTGAAACAAAATCAAATATAAAGATGAAAGTGCAAGTAAAGTAACACAGATCTTTCCAGAGTAGAACAAAAATCATGTACCCTTCAGTGCATAACTACATGCAAAACACTGGTATGCAAGGAAGGAGAGCAGAAAAGCACTTATTTTCCACCCTTTTAATATGGAAAAAAAACCCACATAATAAACAGCTTGAGTTAAAAAAAATCACTGCTAAAGGCATTGTCATTAAGCTAAAAAGAAAATGCATTCTGTTTCCAACTGCTGTCTAACAAACTGCTATGAGAAATTAGGCAGCAGCACTTTATCCCTATTCTGCAGTTCTTACAGCATACCTTCTGGCATATATTTCTTGTAGTCCTGGGTAATGATCTTGCTTTGTTGAAAAAGACTCAGCACCAATACCTAGGTCTTGTTAGCCTCAGGTACCAAGCAGTTTCACAGGCAGAGTAGGTGTCTCTTAATTTGTAGTGCAGAACAGGGAAGCAATCAAAGGCACACTTAGCACAGTTCTTCAGTATAGATGAATTAATTGTATGGTAAGTTACAGTATACTAATCGTAGCAATTGGTTGATTAACAGAAAGGTACTGGGCTAGTCCTCTGTAATTCAGTGACACCGATCAACTGAGAAAACCATAGTAATACTAATACTAAACTCACTCTCAAACTAATACTTGTCTATTCCAGAGTCATCTTATGCAACCATAAGGATGCTCACGTACTGTGTCGTGGGGCTACTTTAATGGGTAAAGGCTAGCAAGACTAAAAATGCTTATAGTCAGCTTGATTATTAAGGTAAAATGACCCACTACTTTGCATAACACAGGTCCCTATAACATAACAACAAACAGCTACTCAAAATCAACTGAGAAAACACTCCTTTTAACCTAATATCTTCTGCAACATTTATATTCTCATCATCACTGCTGTAAGGAAAACAAGTGTAAAATCTTTTCTCTTGAAAGTACTTCTTTCCTGCAGACTTGCATGTTTCCTTCAGTCTTTCATTGTTATCACTGTGAGTTATTTGTAAGGCCCTGTGAGACAGAGGCTGAAAACAGAGCCAGTCTCAGCATTCATTCAGGATGCTGCTCCTAGGCTTCCCTAAAGAATTGTCCTCCTTAAGACAAGTTGATGAGGGATTTATATTAAATAAGAAAATAGAAGATACAGCAGTGTGTCTATCTCTCAGGGCAATTGCATTCTTTTATTCCCTGAATTCATTCCCATTTTTGCACATGTTGAGCTGCACGTAGTGGGCAAGTACCCATGTCAAATTATCTCTGCATATATTCTCCTAGATGGTATTACTAAGGGACAAGGTGCTGATCCTGCTGGAGGCAGAGGGAAAGCTTTGCCTCCCCATGTGCTGGTGAAGCATGCTGTGATGTGCAGAGGGAGGGGACTCACTTCCAAGAGAAATGCAGGCACTGTGTTGCATAATTCCTCTTGCCAGGACTTCTGCATTTACTGGACAACACGGGCTTCTGCTGGATGAGGAGCTCTTGATGGTTTTATAGGCCCTATCTTGTGCAAAGTGCTTCCTCCATCCTTCAGAAATCCAGGAGATCGGCAAGTGCCCTACACAATGCTGCAAGGCCCAGAGCCATCTCAACTGATGTAAAAGGTCATCTTATCTCTTTACTGACCTCAGTTCTGCAAGTTGTGGTTGTACAATGATTTGATTATAAACACCCATGTTGCTGCTCTTCTTTAACTTAAGATAAGGGCATCATATGCTATCCCTAGTTATTACCTCCCTCTCAATGGGGAAGATCAAAGTGTGCTGGCTGTTCATCAAGCTAATTTTTACGTAATGGGAAATGGGCAATAATGGCCACAGTCATTGTCTTTGATCTAAACTAATTTCAGACCTTTGAAAACTATCAGTGGTGTTAAATGATTGAACAATTCAATATGTATCTTCCTTTCCTCAACTGTACTGCATCAGCTTGGCTCAAAATCGTAGCTGGAGGCATTTAGAGACAGTGGCATTAATAAAATTGAGTTACTTCCTAATACTATAAATACTTACTAATTTTGCTAGTTTCAAACTGAGTATGTCCTTTAAATATGCTAATTACTAGAAAAAAAAAAAAAGAGGTCTAAATTTAGTTGCTTACAATTAACCAAATGACTTGCTTCATTTCTAGTATCCTCACATTCTTATAACGCTACAGGCTCATCTTTAGCTCTTTATGTTTACCAAGTGACATTTCAGAGTGAGATTTTTTTCCCCATTTGACCTACCATGAAAAACGTAACATATATAAAGAAAATCCATTTCTGCTTCAGAGCTCTATCTTGGTTTAAGTGACATTTTCTTTCTTCTTTAACAGGTCCGGAGAGTGATTTCCTTGCTGTCCTCTATGACTATCCTTCATCAGACATAAGCCAACCTATATTTCATGTAGGGGAAAAACTACGTGTGCTATCAGAGTAAGTTACTCCCTTTTTTTGGCATTAAATCATTTTTTGTAACAAGTGGTGCAAAGCTCTGTTATTCAAAAGCTCTGTGCATGTTGTCCAAACTGAGTTCTGAATTTGCAAGGAAGGACACTTAGTCATGGTGCAAATTCCCCCATAGTTTCAGGATTTGGGGTTTCAGATTGTTCTTTGATCCTTGGATTCCTCTGGCACAGTTTCTGAAGCTGCATTCAGGCTCTGTTTTAAAGTAGGACTCAAAAAAGAATTGTGTTTTGCAAATTGATTTTGAGAAAGTATGTCCCTATGTTAGTGGAAAGCAGAGTGAGATCAAAATCAGTTTGAATCACATAGAATAAGAAATTGTTAACTGAATTCCTCTAAGTCAATTGTGTCTCGTTTTCTCTCTCATCCTTCTTCTCTAAGAACTCTTTCTGACAATGTCTTAGAATTTCATCCTAAGGCAACTCTAACAAATATAAAATAAAAAATTGTGGGGTTTTTCTTTCTCAAATATTTTAATTCATTCTATATTTTCTTAGTGCGGAGGAAAAAAAGGTCAATGATTTCCCAGGTAGTTCCACTCAATAATCAATAAGCCCCAAAAGGAAGTCAGCTTAAGAGCCCTAGCTCAGATTGACCTTAAGAGCTGTGCAGATAATGCCACACACGAGTATGCTTCTTGAAAAACAGAAGCCAGCAGCCCTGATATTCTTTTATGCACAACTTATATGGGCACACAATGATCTCCTAGAAGTTACTCAGCCCCACAGTTGCTGTTTGCACTGAATAAACAGAAATGAAAGATTTCATTCTTGCAGCTGGTGGAGCAGAAGGATTCAAGGGGAGATCAGGCACATTGCAGCAGAGAAAGCATACAGGGATTTCTAAATTCATAAAAGAAAATTCTCTACCTGAGGAAATCAAATAGCTGGAGGAATGAAGTACTCAAAGAATCACAGAGAATTAATGAGTCCTTGGGCTCAGATACAGGCCACTGTTACCCACAGTGACTTTTGTCAGCAGCAAGATGCAGGGCTATGCAGACCTTTGGTCTGATCCAGAATGGCTGCAGTTATGTTCCACTGACAAAACGCTTTCCCTGCCCCCTGAACTTAGAGGTCACAAGGCTCATACAATATCTCCAGATGAATTTTCTGCTGATGGAGAGCTTCCCTAAACCAGGGGAATACTTCTCTGCTAACTTCAAGCTTTTTAAACCTTGCTGCAGTTTGCGTAACATACACGATGTCACAACAATTGCTTTAGCTTGGAAATTCCCACCTTTTATCATCTACAATCCTTCACAACACCACATAACTACATATGCATTTATCAATGGAATTACATCTGTGGCATCTTATAGGCATACATGTGCTGCACAGTATGATCTACTGGATGAACCACTTCTAACAAAACTAGGCTTCTGTAGCAGCAGTTTTCATCACATTTTTCTGCTGGGCAGTGATCAAGAGCTGCTCCTAATAGTAAATAAGAGCCAAAGCAAGCCTGGATGGGAACTTTCCTCTTCCTCTTTTGTATCAGGTTGTTCACAGAAGACAAGACACTCCAATGCTCTATGCAAAGCACAGTGTCCTAACAAAGGACCTGTTCTTCCCTGCTGGGGCATGTGATTATGTTAATAGGAACTGTTTGCCTGCAGACTCCTACTCCACATAGGCTGAAGTTATAATCTTCTCAAGTAATTCATAGAAGCA
The DNA here is from genome assembly GCA_032466535.1 of Forpus xanthops. Classification (NCBI taxonomy): domain Eukaryota; kingdom Metazoa; phylum Chordata; class Aves; order Psittaciformes; family Psittacidae; genus Forpus; species Forpus xanthops. The sequence goes on from JASSUY010033218.1 coordinate 19,104, forward strand.
AATGCAGTGGAAGTGAAGAGCCGCATGGCAGGCATGATCACAGCATGGGTGATGAAAATCTCCACAGAGAAGACAGCATAAACAGGCAGTGTGTGCTGCTTTCATAATGGCAGCTTTTCAGCCTTCGACCAAAGCAATTACATGTAATGGCAACCAGCCCCACCGATCCTGCCAGGAGGATGATATATAGATTCCCTGTAGGAAATACAATTCCTCACAGATAGTGCTCTGGCTCAACTGGGTTAGATAAGCACCACTGGCAGTGTCTCACCCTCCACACTTGTACAGCACCTTTCATTATCAGAAGAACAACTGCATTTAAGTGGCAGTAGCCAAACCAAATGTCCTCCAATGATCTCCTCAATCTACGTAATTCTGGTGGCTCCTGCCCCATGAGAGATGTGATGCTTTAAGACTTTCAATCATCATAGGGATTTTTCAGGATTAGCAGTATTAGTTTGAAGGGAAGGAGATGCTGAGACTATTGGGGGTTTTGTTACTGCAATTCTTGGTTCTGTCTGGGAGAGTTGTAGAGAAAAACACCCAAAATAACCTAAAAACCTTATACATCATTTCATGTCAGCTGGAAACCCACAAGCAAAACTTGTGGGGATCTCAAATTTCCAGCTCTGTCCACTAGACACTTCCCTTTTTCCCTTAGCATATACACTCTGGACAATGGTTCCAGCTGCTATAATTCAGAAAGTAAACCACAAGCGTTTTCATCTCAGTTGTTTTGACATATGCTGAGATTCTGCTCTGAAGTCCAGGCATTATTTGGGAGCATTTATATGAATGTCCACAAAACTAGCATTCAAACACAAGATGCAGTATTACTTGTATTCAAACTCTGATAGTAAAAGATGTAGAGAGCCCATCAATCATCAGCATCCTTGCACTAATCACTAAATCTCCGCAGCATCCCTGTAAAAATACGTGCTACTGTGCCCTTCCTAAGGGATTCAAAAGGCAAAACCACCATTCAGTATCGCAGTAAGAACCTAAGATATATCACTGAAAACAACATGTATTTAGTCACCTAGTTTCAGCTATGAGATCTTATTTAATGTAGTCTGGTCAGCAACTCACTGAACAGAAGGAAAAGAGCAAACCATGACCCTGTTATACTGAAAACCTGTTCCCAAGCAGAGAGGGTGCTGAATACCTCTAACCTGATGCTTCAGGAGTAACTACAGGGCTATCCAGACACAGCATACCCAGCCATGAGCTGGATATCCTGGATACCAATACAAGTGGCATGATTTAGTGTGAGGTGTCCCTGCCCATGGCAGGGGAGTTGGAACTAGATGATCTTAAGGTCCTTTCCAACCCTAACTATTCTATGATTCTATGATTCTAAGTCTAGCTGTGGGAAGGCAAAGCACAGCATGGTTTAACCACTGAGTATTTACCCTTCCTCTTTTAACTACAGGAAAAATATTTTATTACTTACGTAATTTCAATGGAACAAATGGTGCTTGTTTCTGTGTCCAAATTTAATCCTCATGTAGGTTAAGAAATGGAACTGTCTTAAATGAGATAAACTTGGGTCCCATTCTGAATACGTAGATTCAGGAACAAAACCAGAAGGTTACAGGACAATCTGTACGTCTGAACTAATTCCTAAAATGAGGACAAAGCCTGAAAATACATCTGAAAATATCTCTTTCTCTTGCTTTCACACAGTGAAGGAGGCTGGTGGAGAGTCCATTCACTTACAACGGGCAGAGAAAACTATATTCCAGGAAAATATGTAGCAAAGGTTTACCACGGGTAAGTAAATGCATTTCCTGCAGCCTTTCAACACTACACTTCTACATATGTTGCGCCGATCAGTTATACAGTGCCTTAATCAGAACAACACCAATAGGGACTAGGCAGACAGGAATTTTATTTATTGACAGTCTAAAATAGTTCCCTTGAAATCTCAGAACATCAAATCCACACCCAAATTTAGATTATATGAAAAGGAAAATCCTAGTTTTAAATGCTGGAAAGGGTAAAAAGAATCCTTCAAATGTAATATATATTAATTACTTCTGTAGCATGAACTGATCTCTAATTTAATGACTTTACTAAAAACACTCTGTTCAGAAAAAAAATTTCGTATTTGAAAAAAGTAAAATTTAAGCTAGAGTTGCTCATAAAAAAAAAAAAAAACAGAGCAAAAAGTACAAATAGTAAGACTAATAAGCCATTCAGGAATGTAAACTCATGCTGGAAAAACTAAGGGTGGTTCAGAGGTTTCTTGTTGCCCTAGACATCAGTCAGGAAAAAAACATTAGACACATTAAAAACCTTTCTGGCGTATGAACTGCAAACTCCACTGACTTATAAAAGGACTCTAATCTTAATATGCTTTTACATTCTCCTGAAATAGAGATGCTTTCACAAAGGCAAAGCACAGATATGATGGGGGAAGCTACTGTCTGAAGCTTCCCCAAGACCATTTTGCTGATAACACACTGGAGCAAACACACAAGAACAACTTTAAAATAAAGTGCCAGCAACTCCTACATCAGCCAAGCAAGCTCATTTACAGTTAGACACTACCTGTGTCCACAGCAGGGCACCAAGCTATGGAGAAAAACAGTAGGGCTAATTCCACTTCCCCTTGTCCTCAAAGCCAATTCACTTATCTGGCTGTTTTGGTTTTTTTTCTTTTGCATAAGCGGAATATCTGTACGATGTATGGGTTTATTTACCATAGAATCAAACATATTTTTGGGTTAACAAAGAATGATTTAAATGAAAAAGAGGAATGTAACTAATGCCACAGATACGTCATCAATATAGCACATGGATATGTCCCCAACAATTCAGATCAAGGCATCTTGAAAGGTTTTGTTTTCCCTAAATCCAAACCCTATTCACTCTTCTCTAGTCTCACAGAAGTTAATGGAACCTCAAAGAGAGCAAGGTTTTCTCCATAAACTGGGGAAATATGCCTGGACACAGTTGAGAGAATAACTCTAGAAAGCCACAGTGCTGTTTTTGCAGTCACTTTTCCTGGCTAATACTGCACGTTCACAGCCACATGTTGCTCTCTGTTCCACTGGTGTCCAGACTTCAGAATTTGTTTTTTCCTGCTTCACAGCTGGTTATTTGAAGGATTGGGAAGAGAAAAAGCAGAGGAACTTCTATTGCTACCAAACACCAAGGTTGGCTCCTTCATGATCAGAGAGAGTGAAACCAGGAAAGGTGAGAAAATGCCATTTTTACCCCTTGACCTCAGACATTAACAGTCTTACAGCTCTTCAATTCACTCATTGCCCTACTTCACATGGATCCGTCCAAAACCAGAAAACATATGCACTGGGAACGTGAAGGTACTCAGTGCAGCATACCAGTCTTCACCAGTCAGTGCTGGCAACAGGAAAGTTCCATGGGCATCAGCACAAAAAAACATGAAGTTGTTCAAACACTATTATTTACTTTGGTCTTATGCAAAGCTTATTATGCAGTGGTACTTTTTAAATAGAGGAAAAGTCACAGATTTGCCTTAGTTCATGAAAGATTGCCTAAAGAAGCTATAAAACACACACTGAGCAGTGGGGTGGCTGATAAGTGAATTTCTCATACAATAGGTTGTTCTATTTACTTTAAAAAAATGACATGACTTCAATTTTACTTTCTTTCACAGCAATTCTGTTGCTATATGGGAACTCTATTGAACACTTTATACTTGAATGTTCTTCAATGGGAATACATCTCCCATTGTGCAACATGTCATCTTCCCTTTTCCTGAAGCACCAGAACACAACAGTTAGAAGGGAATAATAAATAATCTACCTTGATCTCTTGCATACCACAGGCCAATTAGTTTCATAATAGCTATAATAAATTGAAAGAAATTAGGGATCAACATTCAATCCTTACCAACCACACGCTGAACAATAGTTTTGGCACAAATAGTTTTAGACAAAGAAACAGGAAAATCCAAGTTCAAATTCAATCCAAATCTCAGGCCCTGATGTTGGGCCCTTTCTTCTCTTTGTTACACTTAAGTATAAATATGAAGTACATTATATAAGTAGAAATTAGGATGGCCACTCAGTCTTTTTCAGGTCTTTCTGGGACCTTTTGGATTATTGCACCACATTTAATACCTGGTTGTGGTCGCTGTTATACATCCAGAATTAGGGCTCTACTTTGGTGCAATGAGCTCTCCTCTTTCTCCAGGGTTATATTCCTTGTCAGTGCGGCACAGGCAAGTGAAACATTACAGGATCTCCCGCCTTCCAAATAACTGGTATTACATCTCTCCACGGCAAACCTTCCAGTGCCTTGAAGACCTTGTGAATCACTACTCAGGTAAGAAGAACTGCAGGCAGACATATTTTCCACTGGTAACTGTAAAACTATCTACCAAAGATCCAGAAAAAGAAATTATGCCTTTGTCCGAGACTTGCAACTACTGTCACAGAGAAAATAATAGAAAAATTTTTGGTTTATATGTTTTACTTTATTTTTTATCCTAAACAAAATATGCTACCCTTAACAGTACAACTGAAATCAACCCAGGAAGTCAGCTAAATAAAGATAGATAAGCTTTACCCTTGTTGGAATATGATATTGGATGGCCATGTCAATAACACTATTTGGTCTGAACACTAGTGTCTGGAACTATGCTGAACAAATTTCAAAGACAATCTGGAGGTTCACCAGGACAGTCCTCTAAGAGACCCAGTCCTCTAACAGCATAGCTAAAGTCAAATTTTGGGTGTACGATAATGTTATACTATGCAGATGCAAGTCATGGCTCTGGGTTCCAAGGCCACAGTTTGCCAGCATTGACATGTCTTCCATTTACTTATTTACCATGTGGACAAATAGATAGCATTAGAACATGCAAGACCAGGTTCTGCAATCATGTTTCTCTTAGGAACCACTAAATCACACAACCTTATCTCTAACAGAAAGTTCTCAGAAATGTTAGTTTCTTCCCTATTACTTTAGAGGAGTGTCATGGGTTCAGCAGCAGCTACATCAGCTACTACTTAAAGAAAAATGACTGCTGCTGCTGAACCCATGACAAGGAGCATGGATGGATTTTATCAGCAGAAGATATCTCAAGGGGCTCAAGCTGTTAGCCCAAATTTAGATTGAGCTGTCACTTTTACTCATATCAGTCCAGTGGATGACACCCATTTCAATGATATTTTTCCAGATTCATGACAATTTAACCTGTGTCAGAGAGATAATTTGACAAATGACACAATTAAGTGGCTGCAGGCACCATGCATTAAGATAAGAACATTTTAAAATAAGGAAGGAAGATTGCAATAAGTTAATTGCATTAAAGTTACAAAAGAACAATAGGTTCTGTGCTTTAATTAGTAATGGGTACTCAAGTGTAAAGCTACCATATCTGCATATGCCATAGGTAAATGAAAAAGTTTGGTGCCAAGCGGTATTCTGCTAAACTGCAGAGAAAACCCATATTTGTATGCAAAACATGCAAAGGAACCTTTGAACTCCAATGATATAAACAGAATTTCTACAGGATATTGCCTTGGGTATTTTTTACATTCTAGTTAGCTGACACCTTTCCCCATTTAGGAGTTAAACAGTCAAAAGCTAAAATTTGGGGTGAGGAGAGTTTATAACAATTTTTACTTGAGTTATATGTGTAAGAGGAGACGTAGTGAGATTTAGCTCTCCACCTTCTCCCATCACAACAGGATAACAGATTTTCACCCTGAAATAAGGCTCAGAGATGTAAAACACTAGCATTCATCCATGATGTTCTCTACTTGAGCAGAAGAACTTTTGCAATGCTCCTAGTGGAGCAAGGAGAAGACAGGGAGAAGGAACTTAGATGAAAGTCACATGTGAACACTGGTTCATTCCATAGCCATATTCCACAGCAGAATAGCGCACATACAATCCAACCTGAGTGGTTGCATCCTGCACCTATTTCACACTCCGTTTTCACAGCTGAGACAATGGGAGGCAAAAGCAGAACCCACTGAAGACCCAGAAAATCTGGATTTAAGTCCTTGCTCTGTCACAGGCTTCCTTCCAGACTTTGAGCAAGTCACTTATCTTTTTGTGTCTCAGTTTCTCAATTGTACTATGGGACGTATGCCCCATGATAAATTAATAGGCAAAGGTATGAAGAACATGTAAAAGTGACCTTGCTGAGAACACACAACTTATTGACTGTTGTGCCCAAAACTGCTTATTTGAGCACGCATCACAGAAAGAAAACAGTGAAGATACCAGTGAACAAAGACTAACTGTGTATTCATTTCCCTCTTCAGAAGTTGCTGATGGTCTGTGCTGTGTCCTTACAACACCTTGTCTTACCCAGTGCACTAACAACAACAGTGTAATGAACCAAGTTCCTCCTGTGGTGATGCGGAATAAAAACTTCAACTGGAGAAATATTCACAGGTACCACGTTACAACACAGGCTGCCAGAAACAACAAGGGTTTTTTTCTAGCCTTGTATATAACACAGGAGAAACAGCTATTTCCTTCTCCTGAGATCAGTTTTAAAGAGCAGACAATCTTCAAAGCTGCTGACATCTGGTTGACCCATGAAAACTGGGTCCAGCTCTCTAACTGATAATCTCAGTCTAACTTTGGATGCATATTTAAGAATCACTTTTCCTGCCCTTTGAGACTCATGAGTCTTCTCCACCAAGGGTGCAGGAGTAACATCCAGGCCACAAAGCCTTGTCAGACACACAACCAATAGCACAGCAACATGTAATGCCTTAGAAGTGAGCTCCGACACTCAGAAATGGCTCCCCCTTGTTCACATGGTGGCCATCCAAAAAGCAGCACACATTCAAGGAACGCATCCTGGTATAAATCTTTCCTGCTGTACATCTCTCAGTACAGAGCCCAGCTCAAGGTTCCCAAGATTTTTAGTATCTTGACTGCAACTAGAGAAAGTAGGTCAGGTTTCAGAAGCTGGTGAAACAACCTCCTTCAGAAACAAATGCACCTCTTCTTTTTTGGTGTAAATTTCCCTCTACCCCACTTCCTTCACAAAGCATATTCATTTGCTTACAAATGCAAGAAAATTTAGTGCAGTATTGAAGCTGCTTTTCCTACAGGTTAAGAAGAAAGAAAGTATGCTGAGGTTATTTCCTTTTCAGATGCTGAAAAATGCTTAGACACTAAGATAACTCTGGTGTACTGACTGTTTCAGCAACCACTGACACAAATATCTGCTGATTTATGAGCCTGGAAATTTTTTATACAACAAAATCAACATAACTTGGTTTAACAACTGTAAATATTATACTAACAGGCTCAGTTCAAGTAGCTGAAATGGTAACAAAATTTTCTTCTTTTAAAGGCTGGAGGTGACTGAAGATACTGACAGCACCCTGGCAGCAATGGATGATTCTTGTCTTAGCTATGGATTGAGGGAAAGTATCGCTTCCTATCTGTCCTTAACAGGGGATGACAACACTTCTTTTGCAAGTACCAGGAAGAAGAAAGCCCAATCCCTCATATACACGGGGTGCAAACGCAAGAGTACCCTTCACTTACCACCTACATACTATGAGGACTAAATGTAAGACAACCAGGAGGAAAAAAAGACAAAACTGAGGAGTTAGAAGAGAAACCCAGAGCATTCTTTGGTCCTGCAGTCCTTCAAAGGCTGAGAGGTAGAAGCACACTAGCTGATGACCACATACTGGCAATGCTTCTGCATTTCCTCTTCTGAATGCTAACCGGAGACCTTCTTAAGGATGCTGTCTCAGCCACGGCATGGGAACGTCCTCAGCGCACCCAATATTAGAATCTGATCACAAGCAGGATAGACTGAAACAGACATAAAGTCAAAAGCCAAGTGAGGCAGATGACTCTTCAGCATGTCCAGCATTGTACAAAGGTGACTGCACACAGAAGGACTAACTATAGCTCAAGAACTTAACTCTTACCCTGGTATTCTCCACAACACTGAAAACTGTCTTCACAGAACTACCTACAATGAAAACAGGAAGCTTTTTCTTCTCCATAAGGAGAGTGTAGTGACCTGTGGTGTCACAAAATGGTCATAAAATTAAGAACAGAAGTAACTCACTGGGAAAAGCAGTTCCTGTTTAACTCTGAGCTGGGAGTACAGGCAACAGCCTAACTCAGCTGCTCATAGTCTACCAGATATACAACAAAGAACAAAGAGATTTTTAACTGAAAAGTAAAATGCAGTAATATCATGCCTAACTACAAAGGTAGGCTTGAAAAGCGTCATCTTTTATATGTAGAGGACTAGATTTTAACCTCATGTCCTGAAGGCACCCCCATATTTATGTACAATATTCATATTAATAGTAGCTTTTTTTATAATTAAACTAAAGAGCAAATCAGCAACAGTGGATGTCAAACAGTTTTCTGAACTTCTTGTCTGAAGAGAGCTCTGTCAAATAGTAATGACGCATTTCAAAACCAAACTCCTTCAAGATATGTAACCGGGTTATCTGAAATTAGAGAAGTTTTCTATATATATGTACCCTTGAAGGAGCATCTAGCATGGTCCCTTGAACCTGACTTGGGATTGTTTTCTAAATCAAGTACTCAAATCTTGGGGTGCAAAATGCTGCAATCCATGTTCTCAAGCCAAGATCTTTCCAATCTAATATTCTGTCATACCTTTTTGTACAGAGTTGAGTAATGAAGGTTTTGAGATAGAGAATTTGGTTTATACGTATACATATGCATATATATCCTCTGTAATTACTTAGTACAAATCTGTGTGCTCTTTAGATCTTTAAACAAATCTAAAGATCTTTGCACTAGCAAGAGAGATTCAGAGATCGAAACTGTTCACAGCCTGTTGAAAAACATTTCAGAATTTTATGGATGAATGTAATTTGGCTGGTAAACATTGAAAACCACAAAGCAAGATGAACTCAGGAACTAGGTGTTTGTATGATCCCGTTACTGTTACTGATCATTACTATGTTATGGTGACTGCATTTTACCCAGTGAAATGTATATAGGGAGCATTACAGACTTGGAAGTCAAGTCATAACTTGTATTTATTCATTAAAATAATACCCAGTAGTGACTTTGTGTTGGTTTTAGACAAGGGAAAACCTCATGTGCAATTAACCCAAACACCCAGTTTTGCAATGACACTAACAGAAGTCATCTTTGATGGAAAGCAACAGAAGAATCCCCCATGTAACCGGGCAGCACTTGGAACATGCTCTGTAAGAAGGTAAGACAGGTTCTGGTGACAACAGGTCCACAAAGTCACAGACCAATTCAGGTTGGAAGGCACCTCTGGAGGTCACCTGCTGCAACCCCACTGCTCAAGTAGGACCACCAAGAGCCAGTTGCCCAGGACCACATCTAGACAGCTTTTGAATATCTCCAGGGATGGAGACTCCACAGCTTCCCTGGGCAACTTGTGCCAGTGCTTGGTCAGTCTCCCAGTAACAATGAAAGGTGACAATAACTTATGAATTGTGCCATAAGGGGTGGCTGGATTTCACAGATGGTGGGAGGAAATTCCGTGAAGTCTGTTCATTTCTCACAAGTAACTGAAAAACAATACTTGGGACCTTTTGGGAAATGTGATTTTGCAAGGGCAAACAGTACTGAGGTGATCCTATAAAAATCTGAGATTACCTAAGAAACAGTATCAGAAATATCAAATTTGGGTAGAGATGTAAAAAACATGGGGCCAATAAAAAAAAATTAGAGATGTGGTTGGCTGACTTGAGAAGGAATGAGGGTGGTATAGGAGGAGAAAAGAGAGAAATGGGAAAAGGGGAAAGAAAAAGTGGATCTAAAGAGTCATAGAATAAATTTAATAGAATAAATTATAGAATAAATCATAGAATATTTAGGGTTCATATCAGCTGATTCCAGTAGTTTTTAGTAGGGCAATAAATCTGTTCTTTCCACCGCTGGCATCTGTCCTGCTTGGATGGCCAGGAGGGACCTGATGGCTTCCCTTGCATTAAGTGGAGGAAGCTGGAAACTCTCCTCCTGACATCCACCAGGAATGCCTGAAGGGAACACCTAAGAGACCTGCCCTTCACAGCCTCCTGCAAGAGATGGAGGCAATCCATACTATTGATCCATGCTCCTACATCAAAAATTGCACTGGTAAATGAAGTAATTAATCAAAAGATGAAGTCAAATACCAAGCTAATGCCCTTCATTGATTTAAAAGAAAACCATAATCATTGAAACTACTTTTTCTAATCTTACTACTGAAAGATGAAATAAGGTACAAAAGGTCCCCATGACAGCTTTGCAGTGATTTTGTACCATCTTTTCTCAGAACAAAATCTCTCATAGGAAGATATAGGAAACCCAAAAACACTTTGTTATTTCAGGTGCACATCTTGTAGAGAAAGCTTCATGCCTCACACCTTTCTGCATGCTCAGAAGCAATGTCATTTTGCTATACGTGACAAAGACCAAGTAAAGAGCATAAAACTAACTTTGCAGAAAAGCTATATTGCTTCATGGGATTTTGCCCTCTGGAAAGCTGTATCTGGTATATATTCTCACTTTCATGATTCTTAGCCTGTGTGTACCTCCTTTTTCACAGCAAAATTAAAAGTATGCAGTGATTTTGGCACCCTGGAATGAAACTGAGATGCATTCCTGGACAGGAAGCCTAGGTGAGAAATCTGAGTAAATCAGCAGTTGTATTCTGCATGATATCATTGCCAAAAAGGGAATTAAAAAAATCAAGCCACTGCTATTACTGCTTGATTTTGATTTTATCAGTGTATTTCACAAGAAAACTAAATCCACCATGACCCTGTCAGGATAAATACTTAACAAAACTTTGAAATAAGTGGAGATGCTGCTTTTGCCAAGACAGCGTATGCACAGATCCGGAAAGAAAAGTGTTGTTAGAAACACTAGTGGGAAGAATTGATGCACCTGCCTGCTCTATGCACTCTTTTGCATTATTTGATGTTCCACTGTAGGAAAAAGCAGTTCAAACTTTATTTTACAAAAGACAAGACATAATGTGTAAATATACTCCAGAAGTAACGATAAACAAAGAGGTCCTTGCATTTCCCTATATAAGTTGCTCAATTGGTAAATTGCACTGTATCTTGCTACAGCTTTCACTGGGTCCCATCCTGACCCCTGTCAGAAAAGGGTGTGTGACTTCAGAGAAAGGATAGGATGCAAACATACTCTGACAGAAACAGACTACGGGTTTCTAGCAAATTACTTGCTAAACCAAGAGCTGGGTAAAAGTATATGAACTGTGTGAGGAACTATCCAAGAACGACACAGAAAAACAACCATTGAACAGCAATTTTCAACAAGTTCCCTTGCCTTCCCTGCTAGAGTAATGCAATTAAAATAATCTTATTGAGACATGGGCATGCAAAAAGTAAGTTATAATTCCTGGAGCAAGGGCACACTGAAGAAAAGTTACTGAATAGAGGTGACATCATTTTCGAGTCAAGATACTTTGATTTTGAGTCAACACTGCTAGCAGACAGATCATTTTGTCCGCATGCTATTTCTGCTGCATATATAAAGCTCCACTGAAGATTAAGCTTTATTTCATAGCAGACTACTACTGTCTGAGACTGTAAAGATCAATGGTAGTATTGGTGCTGACAAAAAGTCCCCAGATTTGACTATGGAAGTGCTGTAAATATACAGATTGCTTGGGATAACTGTGAAAATAGCCTGAGCTGACAGCAAACAAGCCTGTGGGCAAACAAATTTTTACTCTCTGCCTGAAACTTGCTTTTTCTTTTAAATGAAAGCTGTTGTGAGATCAGATAAAAAGATTGGATACTTTCAACATGCGGATGTTGGTCTCATCAGTCTAAAAACTGCTGATCAACAACTGTATTTATGGAATGGAAACTATCCTGTTGTACCCATAAGTTATGAAACAAGACTATTTATATAATACACAAAAAAACCACAGTGACGAAAACCAGATTCTTAGTATGACTAAATCAATCACCAAAGTGCATCTCTTGCACATCCTTGTGAAGCACCAATCTCCTGGAGACAGCAGTCACAGGTGAGATGAAAAATAACTATAGCAATAACAGTCCCACTAACACTGCCAAGGTATGGATGAAATAAAACCAGCACCCACACACTGTCACATCCTCATATATGTAACATTCTTTCACAATGATTATGAAGGGGCCGGAATGGGACTTACCATCAACACCACCCTTCTGAAGAGGTCCATATCAGCTGTCTCTGTGAGCAGGTGGATGCTGGTAACATCAGCTCCACCACGGTCAGCTCCTAAAGAAACCTTGTTTGGGTCTCCTCCAAAGCTTGCGATATTCTGCTGCACCCACTTCAAAGCTGCTAACTGATCCAAAAGGCCAGCATTTCCACTCGCATCAGGAGAACCTATTGTAGGAAACAATGAAATAGATCTGAAAAGAAATCAAACTATAATATTTGAAGTTATGACTGAACATTACATTTTTAGCAGCACTTGCAGCTGAACCTTGACAAAACTGATACCAGAGTTTCAGCATCTGAAGTGGTCTCCTCCAAGGTCATCACTTTACAGACTGACTCCATTTCAGTTTTTAGCACTCCACCAAGCATCCCTGTAGCTGCCTAACTGCCTGTCCCGGCGACATAAAAATAACACTCCAACTTCTAAGCTTCAATTGGACAGCTCACAGCAGGAGACTTGAATCCAGGCTCAAGTATCCATAAATTCAGGCCATGAGATTCTTTTTCTACATAAGCAGCTTAATCTTAAAAGAAATTAAAAGCAAACAAAAAAATCAGTGTGTTTGCCAAGTCGGAAGAGACCCATAAGGATCATCAACTGTTTCCCTTGGGTACACCTGATTTCATCTGTTTGTTTCCTATATCCCTTTTACACTCACCCTGTCTGACCAATCATTTATGTAACATCATCTTGCATCTCTTGAAATACATACAGATATAATTTTGTAATTTAGAATATCTCCACATACATCCGCTGAGACTGACCTATGTCTAACTGAGAAGAGATCTTATTTATATGTATTCATATCTTTGTTCCTAGAGAAAATAAAAATAATGAATCACATATCCCCTATGCTTAGGTATTACCACTGAAAGACTACTTTCTGTTCAATATCAACCAGTGGTAATCTGATTTGAATAACAAGAAAGCAATAGTGAAATCATCTAATGATACAAACCCCTAGACAAGCTTAATTTTTTTAACAAAAGCAGAAATAAGTAAATCCTGCACAGTCTGTAAGAAAGGAATAGAAAATGATTGTTCACCGTCTGCTGCTTCTTAGCACACAATGAGACATTAATTTTTAATGATTTTAAATTCTCCACACTTAAAACTCAGAAATAAGAAAAAAAGAAAAAAAAACAGGAACAGAAACACAGCTGAAACTACTTGTTTCTTCCTTTGCCAAGACCAAATAGCACAATTTTAATCTGAGAAGCTCAGAAACTAGTGCATCAAAATGAACAGATAGTGGAATAAAAAGATGCCACTTTTATAACAAGTAGTCTTGCCTCAGGCAAAGAGTAATTGGAAGCATATATCTTGTAGTAGATATCCATATGCCTACCATAATGAATTACTGAGAGATCACAGACGCCAATTTAAGCAGCAGAATAGAATACAGAGAGGACATGATTATTGACGGCCTTGCAGCTCTTACAGACACACACATCACAATAGCCACCTCTATAAATGCCTCCGCAGTGGGACAGCCAAGAACTAAATGGCCCCAGAAACTATACCCTTCCACTGATAGCAACAGTTTAAGATGATCGGGACAAGCCACACTAGTGAAGCAATGGAAGAACTTTCCCTACTTTAGTTTTTAGGGCTGTTTTAGTTTGTTCTGCATACCATGACCATTTCCCAGGGTTCTCAATCCAGCAATAAAACCATCCTGTGGTGTTAAAAAGGAAATATCTTTCAAGGACTTACTGTGTGCCTCATGAGACCTCCCCAGAGGAAGTGAAATCATAGAATCATAGAATTATAGATCATTGAGTCCAACTGTTATCCCGGCATTGACAAGTCCACCTCTAAACCATGTCCCTAAGTGTCACATTTACATGTCTTTTAAATACCCCCAGGGATGGTGACTTAACCACTTCCCTGGGCAGCCTGTTCCAGCCTGTTCCAGCCCTTTTGGTGAAGAAATTATTGTATGTAAATCCATGTAAATGTTTTAGCAACACAATGTGCCTTGCTACTTGCATACTTAAAAACATGACCGAGGAGAGAAATACAGCCAGTTCTTTCTGGCCTGGCAAAACCCACAATCATGCTGTGAAATGTACCACACTAGGGAACAAATGCATGCATGGACATTAACAGTAGTTAAACCAAAAGAAACATGTCTGTGAGGAATACTTCCAACCATCTTTTTGCAGGAAAAGAACTCATTCCTGAGGACCACAGGAGAACGAAAAGAAACCAGTGTCCAGAAGGAAGCAAACAAGGACATGCATTTCTGTTATTACTAAACTGGAGAAAAACAACAGTGCTAAATTTAAGCATGAAAATAATCCTGGTTTATATGACTTCATAGACCCTTACAAGAATCAGGCTTAAAAACATGACTGTCTTCTCCATACTCTTGCCATCCACATTACTGACAATTTACCTTAACTTTTTTGGGTGCAAAGTGGGAGGTGAAGGCACTAGCAAGAATGTTCATCACTTTTTGCAACATTAGTGGGTGATAGCAAATAAAATTACATACCCTTTATGCTTTGAACAATGCAAACTCTTTGCTTGCAAAAGCCCTGTCAATGAGACACCAAAATAACTGCAGAACTGAAAAATACCCCCAAACAACCCAAATCCCCCCCAAAAAACCAACCAACCAACCAAAAATCTGTTGTTTTCACTTCCCTTCATTCCTTAAAATCTCCCTTTAACTCTTTCATTTCTCATTTTGCAATTTACAACAAGTCAACATGACAAGATTCAGCACTTTGCTTAGTTGGACCATGAAACTGATATTGTTCACAAGATCATAACTTCAGTTTGTAACTTCAGGGCCTCCCAAAAAGTCCCTGCTGCTAATGCCCCCACAGTCCTAAGGGTGAACTCCTGCCTCCTATGAAACCGGTGGCAAAACTTCCAAGGTACCAGGATTTGTCCATGTCTTTCAGAGAGAATGGAAAACAACCTGGCATATCATTAAGGATTTAGTTTGTATCTTAAGAAAAACATTTACAGTTTTTGACCTTCAGTGGCTACTGGTCATGTACAGGAGTCAGAGGTATTTCATCAACCAAGAATAGATCTTGCAGTGGAAGCATTGCTCACCAGAATGGGCATGACTGAAAACCCATGCTGATAGGGGGCTGATATAAACATGCCACACTCATTGTCTCTACATGGACTAAAGAGGACATAGGGTAGCATGGCACTGAAGGAATTTTTAGGGCTTCCCATGAATGCGGTGTTTAGCTTGCTTTGACAACTCTTGCAAAGAGCTTTTCCTTCTTGCTCCTGTTCCTGAGCAATAGTATCTCCTCAAATGCACAGGAAAGACCACATTTTTCCCTGCCTGCAATTCCACAATACAGAGAAGAGGGTCCCTGCATGCTACTCACTCATAATGAACCACCTCTACCTCTAAACTCAGCCCATTCAGCTCATGATTTGATGTTTCCGGACATGCATGCAGATCCCTATGAAAGAAAGGATGGATAATATTCCTTATCTCTAAATCACAGACTACATATAAATACTGGCATATAATATTCAGCCCAGCTAGCAGTTTCCACTTTGGAAGGAACCTAGGTGAGCTATGTAGGGCTGAAGGAGGTTAGTGGGTAACATGTGGGCAGTGGTGTGTAATGGAACCTTGTACAGCTCCACACCACATTTGGCTCGAGCCAAAATGAAGCCACAGTATCACTTTCATAAGCATCTGATTTATACTGATGAAAACAGTGATTCTTTCCCCAGATACACCTATTACCAACTTCTTATCTAAATGAGTAAGGAATCTGTACTGCCAGCTCTCTGGTTACTGAATAAAAAACAGGCTTTGCTGGGAGTGAGCTTTGACAAGTAAACCAGAGAAGCAAAACAATAACCTGCAGCTGCAGCTACACACCCCACACTAGACAAAATCCAGACAGCATCACTAGCAGTGAATACCTACAAGAACCATGAGGCAAAGTAGTGAGTCTAGTATTTGCAAGCATGGCACATACTCCTAAAGGTTATATAGGTATAAAAATGTCCACTAGAGAGGTCGAGGACGCTACCAGCATGATGGAACTAGAGCTCCACTTGCAATCATTGCATTTTCTCTCCATGGCTAAGTTCTCCTGCACCTGGCAGAACTGAAAGGTGCTAGGGAAAAGTGTTCCCTAGTTGCTTAAGCAGGCAAATCTAGTAAAAGCAAAATAAAAAAACAATCCCAAAAAACCAGAGATTTAGGGAGAGTGAATGTGCATTTTCACATATACATGCCTCTTTGCATAAGATGAAATCCTGTATATAATGTGTATCTGAGTAGTTTTAGTGGCAATTCATATTACAAGGCAATAGGAAAGCAAAAAAAAAAAAAAAGAAATCCATATATTAGAGTATGGGGAAAGGATGCAAACTCAGAACATGCAAAATTTCATGGATGGAACAGTTGGAAGTTGAAGACATTGAAAACCATAGACGTAATAACAAGCACTGGAACTAGCAGGAATTCTGATGCCTAACCTGCCTTCATGTGTGTCTGCAAAACCCAACATCCACAGCTGCATCTGCAAACCCAAGTCTAGACAGTGCTTTGATATGAATGCTTGGGTTTTGGTTTCATCCCTTTGCCTTCATAGCCTCTCTCCTTCCTTTTCATGTCAAGTCCCGATGGTATCCCTCCAAAACAGTCAGTGAAAGATACAGGTTTTTCCAAGTTTAAAAATAACTGAACTTTAAAAAAAAAAAAAAAATTAGAAACAGAAGTGTTACAGAATGCAATTTAGCCCATAGTTGTGTTTGTTCTAGAAATTCATCACTTACCAGTACTAAGGAAGCCAAAAATGCCGACCCGGTAGTTTGCCATCACAACAATGATGTTACTGATGGCAGCTAGGTATGATCCATCTATGGTTGTCTTTCCAGCCTCAGCACTGTAACTCCCTCCATTGTTGAAGAACAGCAACACTGACAAGTTTTTGACCTGCCATGACAACAACCAAGTCAGTAGTCAACTGCTTTTGTAGGTTGGTGGTGAGAACAGAAGCATTTTCCCCATTAACATTATTGAAGCCATTCATAGCTCTTTAATAGTGACCATAATGAGGGAATATTTGTCCGTCTGTCTGAAATGCTAGACTAAATTGTTCTCAATGACCTATATACCATTCAAGAGGACACTATGCCCAGTACAAAGAAGATTTAATGGTACCACTGTGTTCTATCAGCCAACAACTCTACCAGCTTAGCTCAAGGCAGACCCATCCTGCTGACTTGGCAATTGAGCATGTGGTGGGCTCATCTTTGCTGCAACATGTCTGCTTTACACAAATACACGGAAAATGATCAAACAAGTGGAAAACAGGAGAAGAAAAAGGCCTGTTGGGTCGCTTTATCTTCAGCAGGACTAACTCAATAGCTGCGCAGGGCTGCTTCCTACTCTTAAGTCTTCGGAATTAATTATTGCCTAGTCTCCAAAATCCCACTTGACAAGAACTCCTCATTGCTCCCTCAATGGAGGCTTTTTCTCTATTAGATATATAGACAAGTGTCCTGCAGAGTGGACTTTTTCTGTGCATAGGAGAGTGTCACATCTCAGGAAGCACAGAGGGCCCCAGAAGAGCCCAGCAGGACTCCTGGGATGGGAAGGAGATACAATGAGCTGCTGCCCATGTTAGAACTTCTTACAGAGACACACAATTTTGCACAGAAACAGAGTTTTTTTTCCAAAAGCAGCAGCACATCTGTGTGGACTCTCTGTATGCACAGCAGGGCGGCAGCCAGCCTGCTGCTGCATGAGAAGCGCAAAAGGAGAAGTGCACTAAGAGACCTCTGCATTTATCAGCAGATTACAGCTCTGTTGAGATGACACTGAAGAAATACCAGTCTCACTCTCTGCTTTGGCAGCTAGAGATGTTTTGCAAAGGGCTGATGGCCCCTGCAGCAGCATCGGAGTACATCTGAGGTTTGTTTTTATCCCTCCAGCTACAGGGCATTGGGCTCTGCTGCTGTTATTTTCTGGATGGGACTCAGCTAAACACAGCAGTCCCATCTGCTCTGGCAAATGATGTCTCTGCCTGTATGGGAGGAGCAGCAGGGAAGCGATGGCTTCAAAACTACAGGATAAGAGGCAAACTCCTCTCATCTGCCATTAATTTGTGATGATTGTGTGCACTCCTCACTTATCAGTCTAGAGAATCACTTCAGAGGTTTCTTGTAAACATGACAGTGCAAGAAAACCCAAGAAAATGCAAGCACTGAAATGTGCTGCTTGCTCTCAGGAACTTCTGCTCCTCAATAGAAATTGCCTAATTCACAGTGGTCCCTGGTTCCTATTTCTGCACTGCATGCAGCACAGAGAGAGAGGTAGGGGTAAAGAGAAAACTGAAAGGATTTGTTTTCACACAGAAATTCATTCTAAAATAGAGCAGCATTGAGCCATGTCAGCTAAAATATTAAACGTGCTGTTGAGCCTGCTGCGTCCCCTCAGCTCAGCATAGTTAAGCCTGAGATTCAAACCAGGCGTTTCTGATGTGTCCACAGCTTGCACAGCACCATGACCACCAGCTGCCCTCTAAGTTCTGTATTACACTGTCCGAGTGCCTTTACCCAATGCTGTAATGATGAAAAGCTTAAAAAAGGCAAAAACAGGAGATAAAAGTTAAAACCAGCAAAACAAAACCTGCTGCAACAGATATGGAGCAATTCAGGGGAAGATTTAATACTGGGGCTGTGCCTTGTGCTTAAGTGTCTGGATATATTGTTCCCATTTCTAGTCTGCATTGAGCAATGACAGATCCCTCTCCTACGCAAAGGTAAAATATAATGAAAACTAATTTGGGATTTAACCTCAAGGGATTTCAATCTCAGAGCTCACAGATTTGGACATTTTAGATGAAGATGGTTTAACATAATTACCTTCGCATTTCTTGTTAGCACTTTTAACAGCATAGTATAATGCTTTAGTTTTTCATGCTTTAGTTGAACTATGCCTCACAATATGAGATATTTCATGTCCCCTATCTATCTTTCTCTGTATATTTGGTAGCCAAATAATTTTTTACCATACATTAGCTGCTGAATCATTTATTTTGGATATAAATGAACTTCCCAAAGCCTTGCTCTCAAGCAAATTCAACCAACCACTGCAATTAAACACTTGAGGAAGAAGAAACACAAGACCTTAAACAAATAATGCTGGAGCCAGTACCTTCATCCACCACCACATGATATCAAGCTCAGATGCAGCACCATCAGTGTCAGTGCTCGTGTAGCACACACAGCAGCTGGCCAGAGTGGGACCAGCACATTTCTGGTGGACAGGCCATGGATACCATGTGTCTACTGGCCAGTGTATGGTTTTACTCCATACTTCACAACATAAAGCAGGCAGTCACACTTTGAGGTGTAAAATCTGTGCAAAGACTTCCAGCTGGGACATGGTCAGATGGCTTTCTGGCTTAGCTACTGGGGGATGTCTTCTGAGCAGCCCAGCAGCTCTACCATTGTCTCATGCCTGTAGGGGCTTAGGTCCCATGTGCAAAACCTTAAGGGAGAGATTTCAGCATCCACCAGGAAACTGCAAGGCAGCTGAAAGTCTGAAAGGTTTCATAATATGTAGAACCATCTTCTCCATCTTACAGTAAAGCCCTTAATGAGCTATTTGGCAGGGCTAGATTTAAACTCTACCCAGCCAGGCAACCTCCAGTGCTTTAACTACTCTACAATATTGCTCTTTAAAGAATTGAGTCCAACAGGGATGATGTGATAAGGACGGGAATAACATATGGAGGGGATGGAAGAAGAGGAAAGGGGGCACAGTCTCGATTCTTATTTAGGGGAGAGCTTCAGCTCTTGATCTTATATTTGAGCCCTTTGTTAATCAAGCTGAAGCACAGCTTTGCTTTGCTAGTGTGACAGGTGGTGATGGTTATAGTTGGAAAAAAGTCTCTCAGAAGTGCCAGTTTTACTTGGAGGGTTGTGTGGTACACGTAGCTATGGAAGCAAAATGAGGTGATGTCATTCACCTTCTTCACTGCTTGACACTTAAAGAGTCCTCTGGTGACAGGCAGCAGTCCCTGCACAGTGCTTTTGTCCAGGCTCAAAATTCTCCTGAACAACCCCTGCATTTGCTGCTCTCCAAGAGATTTTATAGTCAGTATTTACTGGCTTATTTAACTTTCCATGGGCTGAAAAGAAATAACTATAGCTCTCTGTATGGAGTAAAAAGTAGAGCTCACCACACAAAGAAACAGGAAAATGCTTCCTTCTGCTCCCAGCTACTTCTGCAAAAACAGAAGTTTTGTTTCTCTCTTGGGGCAGACTTAACGCATGTGAAACTGATTGACTCAATCAGATCTACTTCTACCTTACACCTCTACAAAAACCAGAAGGGATTCAGTTCACAGTACCACTAAGGAGAAAAGACAAGCCTATTTAATCTATCAGATGGTAGAAATACAATGCTTTCAAATAAGCTATCTTGAAAGCAGCACTTAAGTGGATATGGCAAACTGCCTGGGACAGTGACCTGATGTTTTCAATAAGCAATGACTTCACTCAAGGCAAAATGACAGCCTGATGCTGCACGGAGAAAACAAACTGCTGGTCTTTCTGATGATTAAAACGGGCCTGCAAAGGACTCTGTATGTTGCTGTCAGATAGCTAGAGCAGCTCTTTCCAGACATGCAGTATGACAGGCCCATAAATTTCTATCATAATGACCATCACCTTCAGAATACTGCCAGTACTCTGGAAAGAAAACTTTTCCTGTGCTCTGGGCCCAATCTTCGATGGGATTCCCATATTATTCGGCATCATTATCCGCAGTCCCCCAGGGGCTTGGCCAATCATCGAAGCCAGGCTTAAACTTGGAGCTTTATTTTTTATCTGTTTATGAGAAACACAAGAGCTTTCAAATAACAATTTCTAAGATTGTACCATTGGCCCAGTCATCTTTAAAACATCTGGTTTTATGCTTTGCGGGCTGGGCACAGATCTAGCATTGCTTGCTATGCTCCTTCCTCAACAGAGCTCCCACAGATGCCAAAGGGGACAGTCAGGATGAAGGTGAAAAACCCAACTGCTGCTGCTTGACCAGTGGTAAGTGTTGATGTGATGTGTTGTATTGTGTTATCATCTCCTGGACAAAGGGTCTCATTTCAGGGACATTGACATTTCTGTACTTAGTTTCCTCTCCTCTGCTGCCACCATCTTCTTGTGTTTTGTCTCCTCCTCTGTCTTCCAGCTTGTTAATTTGCCACACTTTTAGTTACTCAAGCACTGATCACTGGAAGTGTGTAAGGGAATACTTTTGCACCAGAAAAAGCAATAGAGGGCCCAATTTAACCTTGTAGGGCTTTGTGAACAACACATGAAAAAGAATCATTTATGCCAACTGAAAGCACTTTGAAAAGAAATAACTCATCTCCTACTTACGGTGGTTGCAGGAACGAAGACGTTCAGATATAGGCAGTCTTCACTGACAGAGTATGATGGGGCCTCTCCATCTCCTGGCTGCCAACAAGATGCCCTAGAGACATGGATTGGGAAAATGACAGTAAAAAGTCTTGTACTCTCTTTCCACTGCTATTTCCTTATATTTCGAAGCACCAAGTTAATAAAATCATTAAACCCGTAGATCTCAATCACATTTAAAACTACGCCCACCTATACTTTAGTAATATATATGTGGGTTTTATAAACTCACAAATGCAAAACATTTCTGTGTCTCGAATCCTTCCCTCAGAAAAATCAGCCTCAATTTAAAAAGATTAGAACTTGAAAAAAAGCCCTCAGAAAACTCACTTTGCATAAACTGCACAAAGTTAGCACCAGATGTAAGGGCTGGGGGTCCCAGGCCAAGGTCTCCCCTCACTATTGCCTGCACACCTATGCAATCCACTCAGTTGCTGAAAATGTCAGTTATTTGTTTTACTTTGTAATGGTCCTTGGGACAGTATGGTAAGTGTAAGATCTTAATGCATTTTTAAAACCCATTTGCTCTAAGCACCATAGCACACCACTAAACAGTGCCAAGCAATGGTAAAAGTAACCTCTCAATAGGAATCCAGCAGCCAGCCACGTACAGCAAATCATTTTCTGGCCATTTTCTGTATGAGATTCATATGCTCAAGCATTCACAAAACAAGAATAAAGAGGATGATTTTTGCAGTTCAGATCGAAGCTGTTTTGAAGCCAGTTCCTTCTACTCCACAGGTACATTTATATCACATAGTAAGTTATGGAAAAGCATGAGAATTTATCAGGGCAGAAGCTAAAAGAGGCTATGGAAAAGACAGTAATATCTCAGAGATTTATTTCTAAATTATCTAAATTTTTAATGCCCTTATAAAACTTCACACTGAAGAATATAATACAAAACTACAAGGAAAAGGACCAGCATTAATGCAATTCTACAAAATCTTTCCACAGGGGAGGTTCGTAGGATGGTGATATCATTCAACAGCTTTCACACTGACATAGTGAAACACATAATCTCCAACCAAAACTGCTAAAGCCATTTTTAGGCAGACAAAGTACGAATTTCCTGTAGGAACCAGGCCAGGACAACAGGTCTAACACTGTTAATCACACAGCTTTCCACAGGACAGCAGGAATCATCATCCATCGGCACCTCCACCTCCTAGGATCTCCTCATGCTAAGACTGACTCCAGGGAAAGGCTGCCACCTACTGAGGCAAGTCCACAGCTCCTCCAGCACCTGGAGACTCCAATAGGTGGATGGGGGGTTTGGTTGGTTTTGCTTAACTTATTTTGGGGTTTTTTTAAGTCTTTTATCAGGACCAGGCTGATAAATTAATACTTCCCTTCCATCATAATGACATTGTGCTAATGTGAATTTCTTATACACAAATATTGTGCAACACCAATATAGAGTCCAAAAAAATATAGGGTCAATGCTTTCTATACAAACAGTGTGTGTATAGCGTGTGATGGGGGTTCCCTCGATTCTCTTCAATAAGCTCAAAGAATTATTTTTTTAGCCTTAAATGAATACTAGAAGATTATGGCCAAGTTCTTCATAGGCCTAAGAAAGCACTGAGAATTCACAAGATAGGAGGAAATTAACCAAATCCCCTAAATTGCTTTGAAAAACCTCAGCCAGGCAGCAGGTCCTGAAAGAGAGACCACAGAGGCAGATGGGTCTTACCAAAGCCCTAGTAGACAATATGCTGTGGCTGCAGACAAAAGGAGCTGGTGGTGTGTGTGTGCTAACCTAACATCACTGCACACCTGAGGAATCATAAAATCATAGAATAGTTAGGGTAGGAAAGGACTTTAAGAGCATCTAGTTCCAATCCCCCTGCTATGGGCAGGGATACCTCCCACTAAACCATGTCACCCATGGCTATGTCCAACTCAGTCTTGAACACCACCAGCAATGGAGCATTCACAACTTCCCTGGGCAACACATTCCAGTGCCTCAACACCCGCACAGTAAAGAATTTATTCCTTATATCCAATCTAAACTTCCCCTGTTTAAGTTTGAACCCATTACCCCTTGTCCTATCACTACAGTCCCTCAT